>JARHVA010009142.1:312500-359516 GCA_037957365.1 Torreya grandis | reverse complement strand
GAGAGAGAGAGAGAGAGAGAGAGAGAGAGAGAGAGAGAGAGAGAGAGAGATGAAAATCAAGATTTTATGACATGAAGAATGAGAGAGAAGAGCTTAATAAGTATATCTATAAGGAATAAGGAGTTACATGAGAAAGTTTTAACATGTGTTCCAAGTTTCCCTAATCCTCTTATAAGTGAGGAGGATGTGTGTGACATGTGGGGGGTAACATTACTTGTGTAAATAATTTTAAAATCAAACAAGTGGACTAGATAGGTGAGTGATACCTCAAAAGGCTGGGATAATTTACATTTATAAATAAAATAAATGCATACACAAGTGAGACTTAGGATAAGCCTAAAAACCTATAAAAAGGACCCTAATTAAGTTTAATTCTCTAATAAAACATTTATTACAAATTTTTTGTCTTAGGGTTTCCTAATAAATTCCCAAATATTTTACACTAATATATCTCTCTCCACTTTGGATTTCAATAACCAACAATAAAATAACTTTATTATCGACCTAGGATACAATATATGACATTAAAATCACTTTTTTTTGCCTTGATTTTGATATATAACACTAACATCACTTTAATTTAGCCTTGGATTTAAAGGGATTTACTAATTTCCATACACAAAAATGATACATAGATTTTCTTATATCCCTATATTCTTCTTTATGGGTTTATATATATCCATGTGGGAGTGTGTTTTAAGAATATGTATTATCTTTATCCTTCTTTCCATCCTAGGCTAGGGTTAATTTGAATATACCATATCAAAAACCCTTTTAGGTTTATTTAGGTGAATCTGATCTATATCCTTGGAGAATATGAAAATTTCCAAAAAACAAATTACCTTCTTAAGTTTTTCATACAACCATCCATCTACATAGTTAAAGCATATAAGATGTTGAATAAATTTAAAAAAGTATAAATCTTTTTTTCTAAAATTTGATAGTATTTCATATTTGTATTCGTCTCAAAGAGAAATTTAATTTTAAAAAAAATAAAAACATCTCAAACTAAGTCTGTATGCAAAAGTTATAGCCTACGAAAGTTGGTGCTCAGTTGCATTGCATCATGCTATCGAGTGATGGTACTATATCACTTAGTCACAGTATGTCACATGATAGTAAAATGTCACCTAACTATATGATAAAATTTGGATTCCTCTAAAAATATACAATTTTAAAAAAAAATCCTAAAACTGATTCCATATGCAAAAGTTACAGCTTCTCGAAGCTATTCAATGACATCACAGTATGTCATCATGTGAAATCATGTTGTTGAGTGGTAACATGCTTCCACATGGTATATTATTGATTCCATGTGGTATCTTGTTTCTAATACATGATATAATGCTACCAAGTGGTAGTTTACTACTATCACATGATAGCATACTATCATGTGGTAGCATGCTACCACATGATAGCTTACTACCACCACATGACAACTTACTGCTACTAAGTGGCATCATACTACTAAGCAATAGTTTATTGCTACCATGTGATAACATGTTACTGGGAGGCAAAAATATCCATCATATGATAGCATTCTACAATTGTGTGGTATCTTGTTTCCACCATGCAACAACTTATTTCCACAATGTGGTAGCTTGTTACCATAATGTGATAGCTTGCTACTACCGAGAAACATATTAACTCTGATCAGTATCTTCCTACTAAGTAATAACATACTATTGAGTGATAACATCATTATGCTCCCATCATGATGTACTATATATAAGGGAAATTATATGGATTCCCTAATAATTATTATAAATGATTGGCGAGGTGACCCCTACAAAATTTATATTCCAAAAATTTAAGTGAATGGGTCCTATGTACTACTCCTAAAAAATCACCAAATACAACTTACCAAAAAGTGAATATTCATGAATTAATGAATATTCACAACTAAAATCTACCTTATCTTGGGCTTGGGTAGCTTAAAAATGTCTACCTCCACTAATGATCCTAATAGTCCTCATCCATTAGATTTTATATATTCTAATAATTCTATACCCTATAATTACTCTAATGAATGAACTAGTGATGATCATTATATGACTAAAAATGATAATAATGTATATGAATAATATGATTATGAATAAAATGATTAGGGTTATAATTATGAAGAATCATATAGTGAGGAAGAGGATGAGTATAAATTTTTTAAAATAAAAGATCATAACTCTATTAATTATTATTTAAACTCTCCTCTTAATCATACATTAGAATAAGAGGAACATAATAATAATAATAATAATAATAATAATAATAATAATAATGCATATTCCCATTACTCACATGTTTCCTGGGCTGAAATATAATGAATATTTATTTTATAAAGCACCTCACTTATCTTTACAATTTGCTACAATACTTCATTGCATTAAGTGTTATAAAATACAAAATCATAATAAAAAAACAATTCATAAATCAAAGTTATGACACCACTCACCCTACATGTATAAACACTTCGCATTATATAAACATTGTAAATGATACAAAATTAATGTGTTTCTCCATTTCTCTCTCTTTATAATGCAAGTAATACAAAAATATATTTTCCCTCTCTACATAATACAAATGATACACAAGTAGAATGTGATTCTCCTTTTCTCTATAGATAATACACAAAATACAATAGTAGAATATGATTGTCCTTCTCTCTTTAGATAATGTAAATGATACAAAAGTAGAATAAGATTCTTATTTTATCTCTCTAAAAACAAAATGTGCTTCCCATTCTCTATATAGATAGATGAACATGAAAAAAAAAAATCATTATTTCCTAAAAAATAATGTGATAGTAAAATTGTACATGTATTTTTATTGTCATTCAAAATGATGAAATTTATATTCCTTATTTACAAAATTATTATGATATGAATGATACAATATGAAATGTTTCCAAATTATACAATTATGTTGTCTTATAATGTAATCCTAAGAAATTCAATGATAGTATTGATGATTTATTATCATACTTATGTTTTGAATACGATAAGTTAAAACCTATGAGTACACCTTTAAATAATAGTACTATTCCTAATAGACATACTATGTCTATGATACACGGTATAGGTATAGGATAATTTCAAAATAAATTATTGAATCTTAATTTTTAACTTAGGTCATGTCATGCTTATATTAAAGATAATATCATTAAATACCAACCTCTTACATGAATTGTATTCAAGTATACATACCTAGTTTGTTTTTCTATGCCTATGTTTCCCTTATTCAATGGTCTTAGAGATATTGATAACATTTAACATAGTACATATTCTCTTTTGGACATTAAACCAATGATAGACTCATATTATTAAAATATTTCCATAGGAGTCTAATACAAGATGCTTGGGATTAGTTGTATAGTCTTTATAATGGTTTTTTACCTACATTTAAAATATTAGATGACATATTCTTATCATATTATCAAAAGCATTAAATTACTTAATTAAAATTGGAATATTTAAAAGGTTTAAAACAAGTTCATGATGAGTTTATTGGAGATTAAACTATATGATTCAAGAATGATTTACACTCCTTGAAATATCAACCCTTAGATTTGGAAATATAATTTATATTTAGTAAGGGTGGTTTTATCCACTTAGAGAAAGAACATTACATAATAGTTACACTTATTTTGATAAATTGTATATGGATGTGCACCAATACAAATGTGATCTAGATATTAACAATACAAGTGAATTAAAACCACCTTCACCCAATAAAACAATTACCAATCAAAAGGATAAATCTAATTCATCTTATCTATAAGGAACAAGTATTGGAAAATACTCCTACAATGAGAAAGAATTCATAAAATTGATCCTTACCAACATGGTTAATAAGAATAACCTATTATTTATCATAATATAAAATTTCATAGAAAGGGAAAATCAGTAAAATTTTTACACAAATGAAAAAAATCAGTTTATAGAATGACACATACAATAAGGGTATCTACTTATAATAAGAGGTAACTAATTAAGTTTGGTCACTTTAGATATTGACCACATGATATATTACATAAATTAATGGCTAAGAAAATTATTACTCTTATTATAAATTATAATCATTCACCTCATCAATTGAGAAGATAAAGGATCAACCATTTTAAACTTACCATGGTATCAATGGACATATGAAAATGATTATTATGATTTATGACACAAGCTTAAAAATCTTGTTGATAAAAGAGTTATCACATTTGATCACAATATAATGAGGTGTTCTTCTCCCACTTATTATAGTAGATATTATAATGATATTGAGACATCCCAAGACAGCTCTACCAATGAATTAATGATATATCAACATTTAAATACATAAAACACTAGAAAATTACTTATTCCACATCAAAATATACCATGACTGAATTATCCCAAGATATTCCCACTAGGAAGACATTGGTAATTCAATCTCTTAATAGAAGCAATACTAAAAAAGGCATGGTTATAGATGTTAAGGAACAACATGGTACAATTGTCTCTATATTCTATCTAAAATAAATATGGAATAAAAAATTGAATCAAATATCTATGGATCAACTAAAACTATAAATTAACATAGTATTAGAATAACAAGAATCAAACCATTTCAAATTGTTTAACAAGAGATTCAAAAACTAGGTTATAGTGAATCTATTTTTCCAAATAGCTGGGGAAACTAGTTTTGAGTGACATTATCATATAACTAATACTATCATTAATGAGTTCTAATACACAAATAACATTATGAATGCATCATATACCCATAATTTTACAATATTCAATTAAAATAAATATAATTATGAAACTTATAATGCATAAATGAAAACATATTATATAATAATTCAAACAAGAAAAGATCATAGAAAAATATCTCATATATGTGTGTGTGTGTGTGTGTGTGTGTGTGTGTGTGTAAATAAACACACACATATCAAAAAAATTATTTATAGTATAACAAAAGTCATTCAATGATGGGAGCACCCTTATCATATGAACTATCCCTAATGAATATATCCATAACTTATGAAATTAAAGCTCCATATGGTCATGCTAATCCTCATTATTGAGACCATGACCCATATCATATGATATCACTGTCAATAAATATTATCTAAACCATATAATGTATATGATTATTTTATAAAGTAAAATATCGATCAATGAAATCCATTGAAAGATAATAAACATGAGCATGCACAAGCCATATGTTTATATTTTCTTATAACTCATCTCAATATATGGTGACTATAGTAAATGAAATGATATTAATGTCACATGGATCAAAAAATGGCACATGCTTTCCAACAGTTTGGTTAAATTACTCAACTAAGCCACCACTAACTATGTCATAAGGAATATTCTATGGCACAATTTAAATGGTCCCATCTACTATAGAAAAATAATGTGTCACTAAAATACTAAACACATAAGTAAATTATAAATCAATAATAATAATATTAATAATAAAATAAATAAAAATGAAAAAATCATGCAAATACTCATGCTCAGACACAATAATAACAATAGGTGTGACAATAATGGCATACATATTGATAAGTTATGGTCTAGGTTAGGGTGTATTATAAGGTGTAGGTGGCGATATTGATCCATTTACATCTCCTCTATATCCTCCATATCCACAATATCCACCTCTTTCATCTCCATCCCATCACCATGTTTATTTGGTATAATACTAGGATCACCTACTACAAATGGAAATAATATAGCCCATTAATCAATATTCTAACACTACACATATGTTTTATGCACTCCACACCATCACCTACTACTAATTTAACCACAAGATGTCACTCCATTTATGGTAAAGTATCCAAGTCATCATTTGTCACTCCCAAACTTTAGCTATCTCTAATAGTGGCCCTAGTATTTTGTGTTTATGGGAAAGGTGTTGGAGGCACATCATGGATCAATATAAACTATCGAGTAACATGATCATAATTTTTTTTTAATAATATAATCAAATAGATAATGTAACCATATATTAATTCATATGTGATGAATCTATATATCATACTTTGGCCATCTCCCAAAACCCACATGTGGCCACCACCAAATCATATATGGAGGTAATCTATATAATATAACCCTATATTCTATGGTGCTCAAACTACTTTGCCATGACAAAAACCATAGAGATGCAATAAAATCAAGATGATCCTAATATCATTGTATAACATGAAAAAGGATGAACCAAAATAATATAATCATAATCGCATACATGTAATAACATGATTACTCTAAGACCACTAGCATGAACCTCCAAATTAAATCCATATAAATCTTGATATAAGTAGGATAACATGCTACACACTGAAGAAAACTTGGTACAGATATAAATAAAAATATATATCCTACATGATATATGAGATCATAAAGGCAAATCCATCCACTACTAAAAATGATGCAAGCATACAACATATGAACTTTTATAACCATAAACCACCTGATCATATAATATAATCAAGAAACATATTACCATCTTTATCTATAGGCTACAATAAACCCATAATATAACTCTCGGCCCAATGTATATATGATGAACCCTCTATCTCCACTAAAAAAATACATAACTCTCTATCTCCACTAAAAAAATACATAACTATAATAGTAAGAAACTGTAAGATGTGCCATACATACTCTAATGTGATAATCATATCATTAGTCAAAAACATAAAAGGAAAAATATTTATATTCTATATCTTAGACAACACTATCATCAAATTCTTTCTATAATGAACTTGGCATAATTAGAAAACATGTACCAAACCAATCTCTACTAGTATCTGCCAATATGCATAATCTAAATCAAGATCCAATAATGTAGTCATTTGTTGTCCACATCAAAACTAGTATGCATGCAAATTACACTAAAAATAAGACAAAAATAATATATTATTAGTTCTAAATAAAAACAAATAAAAAATACAAACAAAAATATTTAGAATAAGAATGAAAAGTAAAAAGGATAAAACTAACCCAAAAGACTTATATTGTTAGATTTTATCATCAAATTTATGACAATACCATTATGACTCAAGTTAGTATCAAAATTGATGATACTAACCCAAAAAGTTAGGATTGTCAATTATGAATTTCTGACTTCAAAAAATTTGAAAAAATAAAACTAAAATACATAAAAATGTAATATAAATCACAATTTTTAAGTAAAAATGAGTAATTTTGATACATATTAGGTCATATATCATCTATTCTTGTAAGTTAGTCTAAAAATGCTCAAACCAAAGTGGCAATGCATCTTGATATCTAGGCATGATGGAAATTAATAGTTCTATTCCCATAATTGAATAATGAAAATAAAATACAAAAATCTTGGAAAATGATTATGAGTTTATTTTTTACAATATTATTTAGTGTGTTGTGAATTTTATTCAATTTTTGATTGAAAAATTTGGAAATCAATATCTTAATAACCATTTATCAAAAACACATCCCATAAATTTCATGGGGCATACATGACATGTTATCATATACTATAACACTATCTGGTCACCAATGCCAACTTAAAATGGTGGATTTTTATACATTAATACAAATTTTGATGCCATTATACAAACACTATTACCTTTGGTAAACATATTATCAATAAAATGTGACCATTTCTCATATTATTATCTATACTTTCTTATGACTAATTCAATTTTCATCAATATAAAATTCAAATTTATTACTCAATATTATAGCCATTATAATTTATAATTTTTGTCTAAACTACTATATCTTTTGATATGATCAATTAAATAATCTTATCTCTCACCCAAAAATGGGAACATAAATGGGAAAAGTCACAATAATACTACTTATATGAAACTAACATGATTTAGATATTATATTATTCATTATGACACAATTTAGTAGCATAATTTTTTTATATGTGTATCAAATCCATTATAAATAGGTATATATTATGGGGCAATATCACACACACACACACACACACACACACACACACACACACACACACACACACACAACCCTTACATATTACATATTTTAGAGGATACATATTACAATTTCATAGATTTAAAATTGCTAAAAAATATTATATTTAGTGTAGATATTGGCACATAAATATAATTTTTGGGGGAATAAGGCATGCATATGCATTCACTTAATATGAACAAGCATAAATCAGTACATATTTGAGGATATAAACATGGGAATATGCTCAAAAAATTACAAAAAAAAAAAAAACATGTTACATATACATATAGTGACATATTTACATCTACATACATTTATTATTTATATATTGAGTGTAATGATGCATAAAATTCCATATAAGTGACAATGATATAAGAACCATGGTACAAACTCATGCACACTTTATAGTATTTAAGATTTAAGGGAAGTGATACAGACTCATGCCATACTTCCATTACTACTTTTTATTGGAGTCCATTTTAGGGGCATGGATGTTATTCATTATATTTTTATCATGCATACAAAAACTAAGGAATGAAATTAAAATTTAATATAAATGCCATCTACATTATTTGATTTAGTTAAGTATATAATGCTTATTGGAGGTTTAGTTTCATTCAACATTATAGACAACAAATTCATTATGGATTCCAAATCCATTTCTAACTTGGGGATACAAAGTCCAATAATTAAAATTCATCTTATGTGTCCCTTAATGGGTTTTATTTACATACATGTTCACTTAAAATTGGGGTTTGATCACCTTCAATTTTACATTATTTGACATAAGAACCAATATTTCTAATAACATGGTTATTTGAGTCAACATAGTTGAGGTTTTGTTTCCTTAAATGGTTTTAATTATCACATTGACCATGTAATCTTATCCATTTCCTATGATAAGAAATTAATAGATACTATAATTTCCATAATTTCATTCACAATGATTGGGTCAATCCTTGACCCTTGGCATTTCTATTTCTCTGTGGAAACCACATACTTTGTGAGCAACATCACATGACATACATACACTTTAATTTGTTCCTTAAATTTTATTTTTAATATTTTATTTATGACTATACATTTAATTTCATTTGGACAATAATAAATCTAATTACATACATTCTATTTTTTTAGGGATACACTATGAGGAATGACAAGTCCACATCACAATCATATACAAAAGTTTGCATTATCCTTTTCCATTTTATCTAATTTTTATTTTTCCACTAAAATGATAGATTTTTTTGGGGGAGGGGGGATGCAGACACTAAAATTTGGCACAAGCCTTATCATATAACATCTTTTATCCACTTTGCTTATATGGGTATCTAGTTAAGAATTTTGTACTTAGTAGTGCATATCATTTAGGTTTTATCTTTTAGTTGATGATTTTATATGAATTTTTTGTCCCCTATTACCATCCACAAAATTAATGTTATTCTTTAAAAATAGATATTTATAACCCCATTTTATCATTTCAAGGTTGCTCTTATTATATGCTAGTTTCAACCATTATGATCAATATCAAAAATTGATCTTGACCCATTTTAGTTGATATTTTATATTATTTATTTGGGTACATTTCCTTTTATAGCTAATGTTTTCTCCGATCACTTTTATTTTTAGTCCACTTTAGTATACCAATATGTCATTAATTAAAATTTAAAAAGATTCCTATATATACATAGTTGTTAGGAGACATTTGGGAAGTACTTTTGCATTACAAGACCTATAAAAAATTACATATTTATTATATTGAATCATTAGAGATACATTTGAAGTATTGAAGTTGAAATTAAAATTTACATGACTGTGATAAGGATAAAATATGATAAAGACAATTTAATCTTTCATTCACCATTAAAAACATACACATTAGTGGGAGAATTACATTTTAGTTTGAACCCTCTTATTAAAAGTGTCAATGTATTACAAATATTAGTTTAATCAATGATTATTAACCAATGTTAGTCCAAATTAATCCTTTTCACTTAATTACACCCCCATTTGATGTCTCAAATGTTTTTTCAAGAAACTAGGGTTTGATGTTTTAGGTTCATGTACAAATGTTGAAGGGACCAAGAAATAAAAAATTACATTGATTTAGGAAATTTTTACAAAAGAAATCAAAATCTTATAGTTACAAGGCTATAGGTCTAGATCAGTAGTTGATCTTTTGTACTAACAAAAAATATCAACTAGAACATAGATAATAGTCACTTTTATAAATGTGCAAATTACACTACCTTTTAGACATCATCAATATAGAAAACATGCCTATGCATACTAGGGGAGTGTGATGAATAAATTGAATTTTTATCTATCCCTTTGTATTTGTTGATTACAATATTTAAATTTTAATATTTGAATCATAGTTGTAAATCAATATTTTTTGTATATTCTACTAATATATATATAGATTTTTATTCTATTAGTTTATATATAATTGAAGGGTTATTAGTTTATTAATACAATTTAGATAAAAATATAATATTAAACCCATACATTTTATTTGAGCATTGATTGTAAATTTATGTCTTATGGTTTTAAACAAATTTTTGAATATCTGACACTAAAACAACTTTCCTTTTAGCTTGAATTCAACATTTGACATTCATTAATTTATTCTGACCTTGGATAAAATATCTGACATAAAAATAACCTTTTTACCTCATATTTGATATCTAACACTCAAAACACTTAATTTTGACCTTAGATTTCATATCTGACACAAAAAGCCATTTATTTTAACCTTAGATTATAGTGGAATTTATTAATATCCATATATATAAATTATCTTTTGGGTTTCTTCCTTCACTATCTTCTTCCTTCTAAGTTTATATCTATCCATGTGTGAGTGTGTTTTGGGAATAAGTATTATCCTTCTCTTTGTTTCCATCATAGGCTTAGGTAGATTCAAAATGTATACCTCCACTAAGGAGCCTAATAGTCCTGATCCCTTACATTATATATGATTGAGTAACTATATACCCTATTATTAATCTAGAGAGTGGACTAATTATGATCATTATATGATTAAAATTTATAATAATATTTATGACGAATATTATTATAAATGAAAGGATTATAATTATAATTATAAATAATATTATAGTGAAGAACATGATGAATATAGTAGTTCTAAAATAGAAGAACATAATAATAATGCACATATTTCATGAGCTACAGTATAAATAATCTTTATATGGGAATAAACCTAGCTTAGATTTATAATTTGTACTGCACTTCATCATATTAAAAAAGCATATGAGTAATGAACATTTCAAATGATAAAATTTATTAAGATTTTATTCTCCTTTTCTCTCTCTACATAATGTAAATGATACAAAATTAGAATTTAATTTTCTTTTTTCCTCTCTCTAGCTAATAAAAATGATACAAAATTATAAATGTTATTATCCTTTTATCTCTAGATAATGCACATGATTCAAATGTAGAATATGATTATCCTTTGTTCTCTCTAGATAATGTAAATGATATAAAATAAGACTATGATTCCAATTTTTTCTCTCTAAAATCACGTGTTATGCCTTCTCTTTATACAAACACAAATAAATGCACATGAACATAATATTTTATTATCTCCTTTTCAAAAAAATGTGACTGTCAAATTGTGTATGAAATTTTTAGTGACATCAAAAAAATGTAATTTATATTCCCTATTTACAAAACCCATGTGATAAGAATGATATAATATGAAAAATGTACAAATAATGTAATGATGTATTAAAAATTTATCCTAGGAAACCCAATAATATTAGAAATGATTCCATCATACATATGTTTTGAGTAAGTGGTAAATTACAAACTATGATTACACGTTTATAAACTAGTAATATTCCTACTAGATATATTGTGTTCATGATGCATGCAATAGAAGACCTTGAAAACCAAGTACCAACTCTTAATTTGAAACTTCTATTATGTCATACTGATATTAAATATAATATCACTAAATACTAACCTATTACATGAACTATGTTATATTATCCGTACACAAAATAGTTGGTCATTCCTATGTTTCCCTTATTCAATGGTTGTAGGGACCTTGTTAATTATTTAACACAATACACAATCTTTTGTAAATTATTCCTTTGAAAAACACACATTAATAAAATATTTCCATAGGAATATAAAATGAGATGCTTAAATTTTTTTATATAATATTACTAATGTGTCTCAACATACCATTAAGATATTAGAAGACTTATTCTTATCAGATTATTACAAGCATGGAATGCCTAAACTAACATTGGAATATTTACAAGGATTAAATCAAAATCATGATGAGTTTATTGGAGATTACATTATATGATCTAGGAATAATTCAAACTCACTCATATATCAACCCTTAGATTTGTAAATAAAATTTATATTTAATAAGAGCCTTCTTTTTCCACTTAGAGAAAGAGCATTGCATAAACCTTATACTTATTTTGATAAATTATATATGGATGTGCACCATTATACATATGATATATGTGGTAATAATAAAAGTGAATAAGAAATTTTTTATTAAAATATAAAATTAATACTCAAAATACTAAATCCAATTCATCTTCTCTAAAAGAAAAAAACATTGTAAAAGACTCATACAACAAGAAAGAATTTATAAACTATGGTTTTACCAATAAAGTTAATTAAAAAACACATATTATTTATCCTAAGATAAAATATCATAGAAAAAAAAAACCAATAAATTTTTTATAGAAAGGAAAAGAATCAATTTATAGAATGACACCTATAATAAAGGCATCTACTTATACTAAGAGGAAACCACTTAAATTTGATCACTTTAGGGATTGACCACATGATATATTACATACATTAATAGATAAATATTTATTTATTATTACTCAAACTTACTATCATCCACCTCATATGTTTTTGAAAACAAAGGGTTAACCATTTTGCACTTACCATGGTATTAATGGGGATGATGATAATTATTATTATGCTTTATGAAAAACATTTACACAACTTACTGATATAGGAGTTATCACATTTGACCACAAGATAATAATGTCTTCCTCTCCCACTTCTTATATTATTTATTCTACTAATAATGATACATCTTAAGAAATTCCTACCAATGAAAAAAATGGTCTGTTAGCATTTAAAGAAATAAAATACTAGAATAATTCCTTACTCTAGTTCACATTCTACCACAACCAAATTATCTAAAGATATTCCCACTAGGGAACCAATTATCATTTGAGATCTAAATAGAGGTGATATTAGAAAAGGCATGGTTATATATGTTAAGGAAAAACATGATAAAAGGGTATATATGCCCTCTATAAAAAAACATGGAAGAAAAATGTGAACTGAGTATCTATGGATCAAAAGAAAGTATAAGTTAAAAGATTATTATGATATCAATTATCAAGACCATTTTTAATTTTTTTATAACATATTCACCATCCATATTATAGTGACTTTAAATTTCCAAATGATTGGGGAAACTAGCTTTGAGTAATATTATCACATAAGCAATATTATAAATCACAATTGCTAATATACAAAGAACATTATAAATGCATAATATAATGATATTTTTAACATATTCCATTAAAAAAAATTAAATTATGAAAATCATAATATGGCACTTAAATCAGATAACATAAAAAATTGTTAAATAAAATTACAAGACAAGATCGTGTGTGTGTGTGTGTGTGTGTGTGTGTTTGTTTATAGTAAAACAAAATTTATTCAATGATGGGAAAACTTTCATTATCTAAATTATCCATAATGACTAGACCCACAACTTACAATGTTAAAGCTCCATCTAGTCATAATAATACATTTGATTAAGAGGATGACCTATATCATGTGATATGCCTCTCAATAAATCCTATCTAAAGCATAAAATTGTATGACCAATCTGTAAATTATAATATAAATTAATTAAATCTCTTGATAAATTAAAACCATGAGTAAGAATACGCCATTTGTCAAGCTTTGCATGAAACTCACCTTAATTTAAAATAAATATAATATATGTAGTGTGGAAATAATGGTAATAAGATCAAACAAAGATGCATGTTCACTAAAAATATGGTTGACCATCTCAACTATGATACCACCAACTATGTCATAACACACATTATGTGTCAAAGTAAAAATGACTCCATATACCATAATAGACCAATATGTGTCATATGAAATACCAATGATAGGAGTAAATTAATAACCAGATATAAGAATATAAATAATTAGTTAAACCAAAATGATAAAAATCATTTATATACTTACACTCAATTATTATATTAGTAATATATGTGGAAATAATAGAATCCAAATAGATAGTCTATGGTGTAGGTGGTGTTCCTGGTCCATATACATACCCTCCCTCATATTATCCATATACCCCATATCCAACTCCTCTACCTTCATCCCCTTGACCATGTCAGGGGGTATAATACTAAGATCACCTATCATAAATGGAAATAATGTATCCCATTAAGTATCAATAAAACACTATGTGTATGTTGTAATGCACCCCACATAATCACTTGATAATAATAAAACCATATGACCCTAATCCAAAGAAGGTGTAAGAAAAAAGTTATCACATATTGGTCGTAGAATAACCTCATCACTAATAGTTGCCCTAGTGCTTTGCATCCATGGGTAAGGTTCTAAGGGCACATCTTAGATCAATACAAACTACCATGTTCCATGATCATATTAAAAATTTTCAACAATTCTAAGAAATTAATCTTATAACCAAGTAATAATTTGTATGTAATGAATCTATATTAGATCCTTTATCAACCTATATACCCCATATATGTTTACCATTGAATCATAGCTAGAGTTAATATCTATAATATAAATATATACTCCATGGTTCTCAAACCTATTGAATGAGATGAGTCCAATCTCCATGTAGAATTATAAAATGATAAACCATAATGATATGATACTAAACCCATACATGTAATAATGTGGCTACTATAATACCACCATGATGAAACTCGAGAGTAATTATATATAAATATATATATAATTGGGCTAACATGTTATGCCCCAAATAATTCCTAGTATGGATCTTCTCAATGGAATGAAAAATGTCATACATGTGATGGGATATCAAAATGGCCCCTCCATGAAAACACACAACTTCAACTTCAATAATTGTGGAATACTTGATTATATAATATGATAAATAACATAACATTGCATTGATTTGGACCTTGTCATAAACTCATAACATACTTATGGTCACACTATCTATATGATTAATCCTATATCTTCATTAAAAAAACTCTTTCCAATCATAGGAAACCTTAGGATGTGCCATACATCCTCTAATGTGATGGTCATCTCTCCCACTAGTAATAAAAAAACACATGTATTAGGATTCCATCTCTCACCCAATATTATTGTTAAGTGTACATTATAAGTAACATGGCCCAATCGACCAACATATGCCAAACAAACCTTCTCTAGTACATAATAATCTACATCTTATAAATCAAGATCCAAAAGGTAGTCATGTGCCATCCACATCAAAACTCTTGTTCATGAAAATAGCATTGAAAAATAAGACACATGAACAAAATAATATTAGTTTAAAATGAAAATAAATGAACAATACACAAATAAATATTCATAACAAGAATTAAAAGGAAAAAGGATGAACCTAGCCCAAAAGGTCAATATCATCAGATGTATCATTGTATTTAGGACAATAGAATAAAGAGTTAGATTAGAATTATAAGTAACTTGATGATACTAACCTAAATATTTAGGATCATTGCCATTGAATTTTAGACTTTAAAGATGCCAAAAAAGAAAAAACAAAAAAAATAATATTATAAATATTAAAATTTTATATAAAAAATGATTAATTTTGATACATAATAGCTCATTTATCATCTATGCCTATAAGTCAATCTAAAAATGCTCAAACCACAGTGGAAATACATATTGTCGACTAGGCATGCTGAAAAATTATAGCTTAACTCAAAAAAAAATGCAATTAAAAAATAATTTTTAATCCTAATATTTTTATGGTTTACTATTTATATGAGTTAACTTTTTCTAATATTATTTACCATGTCTATTGCATAGTTTTTTCAATTATTGATCAACACACTATGTAAGTGATATCTTGAACACCATTTATCACAAATACACCCCATAAATTGAAATAGGACACACATGACCTATTATTGCACATCATAACACTAATTGGCCACCAGTTTCAACTTCAAAATATGGTTAATTTTTATACATAAATACAATCTATAATATCTCTATACAACACTATTGTCTTTGGTAATCATATTATCAATTGAATCTAAATATTTCCCATACTACCATCTATGCTATCTTATGACTATTAAAATTTGCATCAAGAAAATATTATAATATATTACTCTATATTATAACCATTCTAATTGATTATTTTTGTCTAAACTCACTCTATATTATGATACAACTGATTTGATAATATTATCTCTCACCTAGAAGGGGGCATACATGGGGAAATCATAAGAATGCTACTTAAATGAAATCAATATGATTCAAATATTAGATTATTAACTGTGACACAATTTAACATAATAAGTTTTAAAATATTAGATATGAATAAAATACATGAAACATGGGCACAAATTATAAGGGTATATGGTAAACATATTTATATACTTTATTGATTAAATATTTTATATGATACATATTATAGTTTCATTGATTCAAAATATTTCAATAATATTAAATTGGGTTTAGATATTGACATTAAAAATATAATATTTGGGGGAATATGCCATACATATGCATTCACTTTACATGAAATTATACATACTTATACATATTTCAGTGTATGTGTATGGGTATATGCACATAAAGTTATAAAATGATAGTTACAAGTTACATCTACCAGACAATTATATGTTAAATCTACATATATTGTAAAATTTACATCTACATATAATTACAATTTATCTATTTCACATATGGATGCATAACACGTGATATAAGTGACAATGATTCATGGTGCATGATACAAATTAATGCACACATTATACTACTTTAGATAAAAGGGGCATGCTACAAATTCATCCTCACATTATATTATTACAAATTCAATGGGAATGATATAGAGTTATGACATACTTTCATTACTAACTGTTATTGAAGGCCATGTTAGGGGCATGGAAGTTATCCATTCTATTTTTATCATGAATACAAGAAATAAAGAATGAAGTGAAAATTAAATCTAAAGGCCATCTGCTAGTTGATTCAATTAAGTGCATATTGCATAGTTGAGGTTTAGTTCTCTTCAACATTATATCCCATGAATACATTATAGATTCTAACCCATTTCTATCTAGGGGTTACAATGAATAAAAATATAAATTGAGGTTATGAATCCATTAATGGGTTTTATTTACATATATGTTCAATTTAAATTATTACTTTATCACCCTATATTCACCATGGTTTGATAGATGAACCAATGTCTTTAACAACATGGTTACTTGAGTCAACATAGTTGAAGTTTTATTTCCCTTAATGAATATACTTATCACATTGACCACTTGAAATATTATCCATTTCCTTGGATAGGAAATGAATAGATTTTAAAATTTCCCTCATTTTTTCCATGGTGATTTGGTCAATCCTTGACCCTCAACATTTATATTTCTCCATGGAAAACACATACTCCACAAGAAATGTCACATGACATGCATACAAGTATAGTTATTTATTGAACAATATTTTCAATATTTCATTATTATTATATATTTTGTTTCATTTGGAGAGTATTCTATCCAATTACATACAACTTATTTTTTCAATAATATTATGGATCACTATGACAAATAAAAATTCCACATCGATCATCTATGCATGTTTACATTCTCTATTTCATTTTATATAGTATTTGTTGTTCTAATAAAATTATAGATTAAGCATAGGAGAGTTGTAAATGTAGACACCAAAATTTGGTACAAGCCTTGTATTATAAAATATTTTAGCCACTTTGCTTATATGGGTCTATGGCTAAGAATTAAGTACTTAGGGGTGCATGTATTTTGTGTTTTCTCTTCTAGTTATTGATTTTATATGACTCTGTGGTCCCCTTTTGCATCCACATCACTTGGTTCATGCTTTAAAAGAATATATAGCTAACCCATTTTTTATCATCTCAAGGTTGATATTATCTCAGGTCAATTTTGACCATTAAAAACAATATCAACCATTGATCTTGACCCATTTAAATGAATCTTGACACTTGATCTTTGAAATTCTTTCTTTGGGGATGTTTCCTTTTAAAGCCATTAATTTAGTTCTTTTGATTTTATTTTGGTTTTATTTTAGTGCACTGATATTTATTTATCCTTCACAACTTTAGTATCTATGTATTTTTTTGATTACTTCTCTTCAACCTTATTATTTTGTTATTCCTTCTCTAAAAAGTCTTCAATGTGTTTATTACTAACTTCTTTGGTTCTTTTGTCTGCCTTGGCCTTCTTTTTCTTTTCCATTTCTTTTGTAATTTTTTATTCATCCTATTATTGTTATTCGATTAATGCATCATTATAGTTTTGGTTCTTCTCTTCATTTAATTTTTATTCTTATGCCCTTATATTGAAAGTGCATTGTGTTGGTTACTATTTTTTTAATCTTGAAATTATGGTTGAGTAGGGATTTCATATTGAGGATGTTGGTCCTCTTTTTCTTGTTTTTGATGCACACTTCTATCCAAAGACTCAATAATTTCTTAGCTAGAAGGAGTTTATTACACATGTATGGGGGAATATTAAGAAGATGGGGGTTTAATTGGTAGAGAGGATGAGGGAGTGGTCATGGAAGAAGGTGAAAATTGATGCTTTGGAATAAAATATTTTTGTTTTGAAAATTCAAGCACCAATAATTTATTCTATTATATTTTTCTCATCACTTTCTATCATGTTTCCTCAATCATAAATTCTAGAACTATGGATGCCCCCATTTGATCAATGAGTCTAGGGTGTCATTGTGTAGTTCTGGAGAGCAATTATTTTACACTAGTGGTATGAAGGTACTAAATTATTCTTCATTAATTTATATGATAAGAGGCTCCCCTAATGATTTCTATTTGTTTTTATCCCCTTGGACCATTTGTCCCAGTGAACTTTGCTCTTGTGTATATGTATTTACTTAGGATTTTGACATTGATCCTAATGTATCTCATAAAATAGATATTTCAACATGTTATTAGTTTCCTCTTCTTGTGTCATATGTCAGCTATAAAGGATTTTTGGGTTGGGGTGATTTTAATGGAAGAATAAAGGATATGTTTTTTCAAACCTAGCATTTTCTAACGTATTTCCAAAATAAAAAATATTTATACATACATATAATTGTTGATATCCTCTAGTATGAACTTATACTCTTTTTTAGGTGTGATTAGAAATGGATTAATATAATAATTATTTATAATAGTAGGCGGCCAAGGGTCACTCAACCATTGTGTTAATATACAAGTCCATTTCATATGGTGCAATGGTTATGGAAATGATGCTTTAAGCTTTATTGGAGATCCTTGTGATTATGATTTTTTTAGTTTTGGTTGATATTGTGAATTGGCTTGAGATTGTGATTATTTTTCTATTTATGATTGAAATTGCATTTAATATTATGTTTTATGTTGTGGTTTCTCAACTCTTGGTGGTATGAAACATAATATTTAGATGATTCAAGAAACCAAATTCAACAAAATAATTTTGCATAATAACCTATAATTATGTCATGTGGATGTCAATCAATAATGGAAGGGAAAATATTATGTATTTTTTCAAATCATGGATTCTAATCTACACAATGTTGTGTAGCTTGGTATTGGATCCAATATGAATAAGTTATTTTAGAACATCCTTGATCATGCTTAGATCTATTTCTCTCATGTTCTAAATTTAAAAAAACCATAAATGAATTTTACCACTTGGAGATGATCTTGAGACCATATCAAATTGGGGAATATGATATCTAGGAAATAATCTACTTATAGATAAATTAGTCCATCAAAAGACATCCACTACATAAAATAGATTTAAAAAAAATTAAATTGGTAATAGAATGTTTGATTTATTTCAACCATCATCATTTCATAAATTTTTATGAGCTCTATTATGAGTAATTCAAGCAAATTTTATTCCTAGGCCAACCTCACCATATAACACACAATCTCAATTACACCCCTCATGACCTACCTATCACTTTTTGTAGTATATTAGTATCAAAAAATAATTCTATCTATGAGAAAACTGATTAGTTCATCAATAACTTGATTAAAGGGAACTCCATTAGTTATTTTGGCATATCATTTCATATTTTGAGTGGATGGGATGGTTATTTGTCTTATCTACCTATAGTGATTTCTCCCTTGCCAAAAATATTATTTCTTACACAATAGTATTAGCATTGATGTAAGTCATAACCTATTTTTATAAATGAATATCTCCCTCATTATTTTTTATTAAGAGTGTCATAATTGATATTTTGTGCTATATGAAGATAGGAAATTATACCAAATTCTTGAAATTTAAGCCCCAAAAATATACTAAGAATTGGAATTAATATTTTTCAAACATTGCTCACTATGGTTAAGAAAACCACTCTCTATTTTTTAATTTAATGAATTTGAATGGATAAACATCACTCCATATATATTTTTATAATGTTAATATAATAAAAATTTCTTCCTTATAGTAATTTATTAAGAGAACAATGGTCTCATGCATTCCATCTTGTATTTTACTTGCTTCTTCTTCCATGATATGTGCTATAAAATGTTTTGATCAATCTCATCACTAACTAGAAAAATTTGTGTTTAATATCAAAAAAAAACCCATTTGATTAAAATTTCAAAGTGTGAGTTGCCTTGGTATCCCACCTTATATAGAAAGCAAAAAAAATCCTACCCTTTCTTGTTTGTGTTTTCATATCTACCTTTCATTCCCCCATATTATCATCTTAAATTCAAATGTATATTTTTATTTTACCCATGGCCATTTTGAATTTTTATGCATTATTTTTTTTTTAAATATAAAATGTTGTGTTCCATCATTTAATTTGCCAATACTTACCCATTTTAAACATAAACTATTTTTAATGAAATCTACCCCTTTTGGGAATACCATTATTTTATTTTTTTCATGTCATTAAATACCTTTTTAAGATTTAGTTATTTATCCTTTCACTAATGATTTGGTTATTCTCACCTCATTCCCAAGATTAAATATTTTACAAAGAAAGGACATATCCATATTGATTTTTCTTCACTTTAAAAAATGGTACCAAAAACTTCCTTTCACTATATCATGATATCTAAAATTATTTAAATCATATTACATTATATTTATTACATATACTACTAGAAAACCTAAAAAATAAAATAAATAATAAAATTAAAATCTTAATCTACTTTTTTTTTTCATATATCACTTATTTACATAAGGTCTATTATATAGTGATCATTAGTGATAGGGATTAATCCTAAAACTATTTATCTTTCATTAAATAATATTTAATTAAAGATAATGGAGTAATATAGTGCCTTGATCTTACAATTTATTAATTATATCTTGTCCTTTCCATATTATTTAAAACTTAGTTGGCTGTGTCTAAAATCTATTTTCATATAGCAATACTATTCATTGAAGTTGGAACTCTTTCTATTATAGATTATGATTATGCCATGAATTTTTAAATAACTTATAAAAATCATCTTCCAAATTCACTAATTTATTTGTTTATTATATGAGAGTTAGTCCCAATAAATTCTATTGGAACTTTTTTTTTGACACATAAACCACATTATCATTGAGCTTCACAAGCTGGGTACTATATACTCCATTGGTATCATATATTACTTTCCATACACAAGTTAAAATGGGATATACCTTATCACACATTCATATATTTTTATATAGATCCATAAGTTGAGTGGTATGTGATCTTCTTAATCATTCCTCTAAACATTCTAGATCTTAGTGAGCATCTTCTCCAAAACCTTATCAAATGCTTCTATTTGGCCATTTACTTAAGGATGATACATTGTAATCTTATATTAAGGTTATGATCATATTTTAGAAAAAATGTGTGACCCTATTACTTATAAACTTTTATGGGTATCCAAAACTTGTTATATTATTTTCATAAGAACATTTCACAATATTCTTTACGATATAACTTAGAGTTACATTTACTTCAACCCATTTAGTCAAATAGTTTGTCATAGTTATAATATATATAGAATTAATTAATAGGCCCTATGAAGTCAATAAACCCATTTTTCAAACTATTTCATAGCTAAAATTGGACTCAAAGGCATCTCATACCTATAGATAGGTTTTCCATATGTTGACATATGTCGCAATGCTTCACAACCTTGTGTGCATTATTAAATAATGTTAGCCACCAAGCACACTTTGTACTATTTATATTGCATTTAATTAATTTATTAAATGTCCTTCCCCTATTCCTTTATGTGATACTTACACTTCCTATGATATTTCATGTTCTAGGCTCACTATGTGGAGATCATCATCCTTGCCCAACTTATAGATAAATCCATTGAGTTATTATAATATAAAGCTTATGTGACCAACTATTTTTTTCATCACATTTTATATAATTTTAAAAATTGTTACCATGATCAAGGAGAGTTGTGTTGTAATTTATCTAGTATCATAGTCACTATGAATATGTGTGCATATAGATATTTCTATTTTAACTCTTTGGGTTCATCCATTGTTTAAATGTGGCTAATGTGGTCTAGTCTAACATTTTCCTTACTTGGTTTAGCATTGATTTTAAACTATAAATATTAAAATAGTATTAACCACCTAGAAATTATCCCTCTAAAAATAGGTTTATTGATCAAGTATCACAATTTGTGGTGATAATTGAAAAAATCAAATCACATAGATGAGAAGTAATGCCAAAAATTTTGAAGTGTGAACACCATATCTAGAGCTTCTTGATCTATTGTAGTATATTTTTTATTAGTCATAAAAAACTTGTGAATTTTGAAGTGAATCATATGATCTAGAACTTCATTTATTAATTCTACTATCATGACTCCCACTACAATACATGATGCATCAACATGAATGTGTAATATTTTGTGAAAATAAAAATTGATATTGTGACTAACTTCTACTTCAAATATTTAAAATTTGTCTAGATGTATTGAGTCTATTAAAATTTAATTTATTTGTGAAATAGTTGTTCAAAATTTGTTTAAATGGATATGTAACCATGAAATAAATTTTTATAGTAACCAATGTGACCTATAAATGATCACACCTATGTTGGGCCGATTGGTGGTTCTATTCTCACTATGACTACAATTTTTGCTTAATCCACAAAAAACTATCACTACAAACAATGAGTCTAAATTTTACACCAAATGGTGTGAAACACATATATTTTTGAAATTAAATTCAATTTAAAGTGATTAAAATATCTCCAACATCAATTATAAGTTATATAAGTGTTATTTTAATAAATATAAAACTACCTAATCATCTAGATAGAATTCTATAAAATCAATAATGAAGTCTCTAGATGCTATAACAATTGCTTTGGAGAAAATTGATGGTGTGTTTTTCAGTCTCAATGGCACTATATTATAAGTGAATGATCCTTTCTGTATTTAAAAGGTCATTTTTTTTAAATATTTAGTAATGATGGATATATTATGATATCCACTAAAACCATATGTAAACAAGTAAACTTAATGCCTTCTAGTAGATTCAAGAACCTCATACATGAAAATAATATTGAAGGTATCATTGACATAAGCATAATTTAGTTCTTTTTAGTATCCATATACATTATAAAACCTATATTTATAGTTTATACAACCATGAGACTAACCATATTTGACTTATGAACTGGATATGTGATTCCAACTTTTATTATATTATCAATTTTAACTTTTACCTTTATTTTTATTTTGGGATTCATCCTATAGGGTTGATTTTAAAATGGGTGTGCAATCCTTTAGTTCATAATTCATCTCACCTAAGGAAGGAATATACCATTCACTTATAACAAGATAGTAGGGATCACATCTTAATAATCTTGAAAAAATTAAACCATGCCTAACATAAATTGTTGTATCTAATAATCAACATTGGTTACTAATTTTGGTATTATCTCTATATTGATATTATCATTTCTATTTCCATCAAATTTTCATAAATTTTATTCATTCAACATTAATAGAATCCTTTAATTTTATATTTTATGATTTATCTATGATAACAATATGTCACAACTAATCCTCTTATGTCTTATCTAAATTTTTCCTCTCAGATATCTCTCTATCATTTTTAGGATAAAAAAATATTTTAAAATCTAAATCACCCTCACTTTTAGTGTGGTTAGATTTTCCTACACTATTACATATTCTATTACAAAATTTAAACATAAATTCCTCTTTTTCATTTTTATTTGGTAATATTTTATAAATATTTGAAGACTTGTGCTTTGTTTAGCCTATGATTTCTATTGCTTCATATAAGTTATGTCATCTTCTCACCCATTTAGTAACTGTCCTCCATCATATTTTCACCTTCAAAATATATTTATTGAATAAAATCCTATTAAATTTTAGGCCTTGTTTGCATCTCTCATTTGTGTTCTTGATGCATATAACAAGATTTGGGTAGAGGATCTAAAGTACATTTAAAAACTTGTACCCAATATTGTAGCTCAATTTGTTGTGATTTACATACTTTGATGAATTTATGGACATGCATATCTAGAAATTACCCATGTTTGAAGAATGACCCCTTATTTATGATGGAAGTGTTAATATGAAATATGGCATACAACATTTCACAATTTTTTTACTGAAGGACTTTTTTAATCCAAATAGACAAACCACAAATTAGATAAAATCCTTATGAATTCATAATTTAGTGTACTTAATCACATATCTATATCTTAGATATAATTATACATATTATGAAGGAATTAAGTCAGATCTTTGGTATAAAAATATTGAGGTAACTATTTTTCTATGGAAAACACCATTCACATTTGTCTTACTTCATGATATACATACACCCAATTAATCATGTCAACATCCTAATAACCTCTTATTAAGGAATTTGATTACCATGGTATGTTATCATCCCTAGTGGGTTTCATATAATCTATATTAGTAGGAGTAATGGATAAATACATTAAATATCTAATCATGTATGAGAATACATAGAAAGGGACTTACACTCTTGTATTTGGGAATAAGGGCACAATTAAAGTGTTTAGACTAGTCTAACCCATGGTTTATCTATTTTATATAAAATCAACATATCTTGTTTAGGATATGAAAAGTAAGGAAAATCTCTACTTCACAAAGCTTCTATTATATGAATTGCAATAAATTTGAAAAAAATATAATTTTTAAATGCATATGGTGAGTACGGTTCCTTTGGAATAATGTATCTCTTGAATTTATATTTATTCAAAGGTATGAAAATAATAACATCCTCTTGGTGTGTTTATAACTAGTTTTCTAGTGTGTTGATGGCCATGTGACCATCACAAGCCAATTTTTTCTAATTAAATTAGGACAATGATTTTTATTCATCTTCATGTCAATTACTTAAAAATATCCACATAGACTTAATTTGACCACCTTTAACTCTACATATTTGATTCTTCAAATAAGTTAGACTTGAGCATATTATTTCAAACTGAGAGTAGCAAGATAATAGCTTAGATCTAGTCTTCCAATTGATTCCAAAGTGGATCTAGGAATAATATTTATAGTGCTCTAGAAATTAAAAAATAACATTAGGAACTTCATATCTTGCAATCTCAATTTCATGCATCCACATTTTGTGTCTTTTTAGTTTTGACATACCAATCTACTCACTCTATTATTTTTTTCTTCTTTGTGTGAGATTGAATGAATTATGTAATAAAATTGTAATATTTTAAGATATATATTCATTTTTTAGGGTAATTACTATTTTTAGTGGGTTATTTAGAGATGTGACTATTCCCTTTTATCTTAAGATCCAAATGATTTGTCCATGCATTTGGGCATCTTCCATCACATGATATCCTTCATTGTAATTTTTATTTGGAATTGATTTAAAAATATAAGTTGATTCATTAATTTGGACCTTCCCTCTCATAGGTTTTAAATACCTATAGTCTAACACCTTTCTAATTAGGCATCTCTAGATGCAAAATACCTTGTTCTCTATGGTGATTCTTGTTAGTAACCATGACAAAAGCCTATTTATTCAAATTAGAATGTATGAAGTTATCATTTTTCACTATAATTTATTTCAATTGATTATCTAAATTAAATATATCATTAGTATTATGTTTTCCTAAAATTTTATAATATTCATAAACATTATCCCTTTGTAAGTTGTATGGAAAATTTCATGCAATATGATTTATTTCTCCACATAGATAATAAGTAATAGGTTGTTGTAGATGTCAATTTACTTACCTTAAATTTTGGGTTCCTCACTAATAACCTCTATATCTTTGAGTTGATCCTAACCCTTGTTATTGATTCGGATATCCTCAATATTGATTCTAAGGTAAAACATGAGGCTAATTGGGTTGTTATTACAAAAGTTTAGGGGCCCAACCTTGTTGTAAATGATATGAGGGAGGTTTCCATCTAGGATGATACTAGGATAAGGAGGAGTCCACCCTAGTTGATAATGATGAGAAATAGGAGTCCACCATGGTCACCCATCATATGAGAAATAGACCATGGAGGAGTTCACCATAGGAGTACCCATCAATTTTATTCTTCACCTAATGGTCAATCACATGGGTCCATTCACTATCTAAGTTTTAAAATTGTTTCAAATTTTATTTTGTTTCATGGGATATAAATCAATAAATCTTCATATCCATGTTGATAGAAAATTCAGAAACTCACATGAAAATATTTCATAGATTTCTATGTGAATATTGTTTTAAATAATCTCATTTTTAGACACTCCTATTATTAAATCTTATTCCTCTTTGAACTTATGTATTATAGAGTCTATAAAATTCTCAAGGTCCCTTTGAACATGTAATCATTTTAACCTATATGGGTCTTAGCAATAGAACCATTAGTAACAAAGACCCATAGAATCTCTTATCAATACATGTTAGATGTTTTAGTCTCTAAAAATTAAAATGTGACACCAAATTAGTATTAAAGTTAAAATCATAATTAGAGTTAAAATCAATATGATTCATACACAAAATGTTCTTATGTATTACATAAGAATCTACACCCATTGTCATTCTTATTTTTTTGAACTCAAACCAAAAAAAATTATGAGGAGACATTCATTTTAAAATAAATATACACATAAAGCAATATATATTTTATATATTTTAGAAATTATATATAATAATTGAAAGATAAAACTATTAACAAAAAGTTAAAACATTTCTTTTAGAAATATAGGGTATATATAAACTAGGAAGAGAATATGGCTATTCATCTTCTTGACCTTTCATTTCATCTTCTAGAGTATATAAATTACTAGTTAAAATTTAATGTGTTTCATTAATTTACATGAATCTATGTTTTGTATAAAATATCCCATGCTGTACAAATGTTTCACATTTAAACATTCAAAAATGTGTGAATTATAATTTAAACCTTTATAATGAAAATATATTTGGATGACTATTTTGTGGTGTATTATACTATTAGTGCTTAGGTGAAATGTTTTAATATTATACCACTTATTTTTTGACACATCTTACCCAATCTTATCTGAACATTCCACTACTAGATTTCAACACCATGGGGACATATCCTACATATATAAAGGATCCTACCATTAAAATAATATGAGTGTTTATCTTTTAATTTACCTTTCCAAAACCTCCCAAATTTAAAGAGGAAGGATACCCAAAATCACATGTCAAATCCTATCCTATGACCATCAAAGTGTTGTTACCTTGTGATGTATTAATGACCAAAATTTGCCTTAAAATCTCAAAATAATCACATTAGATTGGTATTATCACGTCCCTAGGGATTTGATCCATTCATTCTACTATGTTACTAAATATTTCATGAAATAATTTTTTATGAACAAGTTAATTCTAATTTACAATGCATGCATATTTACACATTAAAAATAACCTAATAATTTTTCTACCCATTTTATTTCAAGGTGGTGTCAAGTACTCTATTCCTCTACCAACTCTACACATATTTATAAAATAAAATTTTATGATATTTTCCTTCACTCTTTTAAAAAATAATAAAAGGAAGATACCAATATATTACCATATAGATCATATGCATAAATAATAAAGAGTGTACTTAGAGTTAACCAAGAAGAGAAAGACATTAGCTATAAAACCTATGGATCAAATGGAAGAATTATTTCTCCCAATTAAAACAGTGGGGCTTATCAGATTAGTAACCATAATAACAAAAGATAAGGACCCAAATTCCTTAATAATAATTGTTATTAAATCATAGATAACGTGACATATCAACACAAAAAGACTAATGTTGTGAACAATAATCAAAATTAAAATGTAAGCAATAATAATGATGGGGGTGCAAAAAATTTAAACCGTCCACCTACTATTCATGTAGTGGATTGTAATTTTCCACCACCACATTAAAAAAATATTATAATAAATATAATAACTATTATCAAAATCTTAAATAGAACCAAAATTATCAATTCTAAAATTAACGTTTCTATCCAAACAATAAAACAAAAGGTTTGGTTAGTAAAATCAAAATAAAAGAATAAGGGATTATGATCTTAATGTGTAACATAATTTTCATAGAATCATAAAATAAAATATTTGGGCCTATACATAGTATAAATTTTTTATCTAATGACTCCCTAAGGACTAATGACAAATATTTGAAGACATATTTTTTGGAAGTGTGATCACAAGCCCTCAACCCTTCCCAATAGGTTCCGTAGTGCCTCAAAATTCAAACTTGCACATTTATAAAAATCCATTCCCTAACCAACACCAATATAAATATCATATTCACCACAAGATAACCTAGTCAACTAGTTCCTACCCACAGAAATTCATGATGTTGTATCCTTAACCCCTATGCCAACAAATTTTGATGTTTTAGGGGGAAACTAGGCCAATAGGTTTCATGGAGTTGGAAACAAATGAGAATTATAATATCATAAATAACAAAAATTAAAATCAACTAAAAATTCCCCATCTCACTAATTTCATGGATATTTATGCTAAAGGCAATCCCAAACTCATGGAAAATTATGACTTTGTCTATGATATCATAAATAATTTTTCCATATTTTCTTCATGAATTTGTTTAAGAACTATCCAACCCATTGTATGGAATTATTTTATGCCTTAGTAATTTTTCATTTGGCTAGTGTTAACCAAAATACATAATCCCATATGAGTCATATGGATTTGGACATGTATCCCCATAGGCAAGATTTTAGGGACATTGTATATTTATCTAACTTTAGGTGCCTACTTCATGATGATGACATGGATAAAATATGAGATCATAACTTTTCATTATTAATTTTTATCTATAATATTTATGTTAAAATAACATTGGTCTCTTATTAGGATACATTCAACGTTGTCCCTTTCTTGTTTCTCCAAAAGCTCAATTATGTAGAAGGAAATTGTTCCATGACTAGGACACCCTTCAAGGCTATGATAGCCTTAAGTACACTTTGATTGAGACCATAATTCTACCTATAAATTTTATTCCCAATAAAATGGTTACTAATTTTTATGTCACAGATAAGGACATAAATTATAACATGATTCTAGGGAGGCCCTAGATCCATAGGATGAAGGTAATCCTAACTACTTTTCATTAAGAAATTAAATTCTTATATTTGGTAAAGGTTTTCATTTTCCAAGGTGAAATGGAACCATTTGATCTACATAAGGAAAGCCTTAATAAACAATGGGACTTTAAATTGAATTTTTTTTGAGAAATGGAATAACGAATCCTTCTCCACTTGTTAAGGGAAGTTATCCCATAAAACTTAAAGTTCTGAAGGTTTAAAAGGATCACCAAATAATAAGCCTAGTAAAAAAGCATTAGAATGACATAGAAAGTGGGTGAATGAAATATTATAATGATAATAACCATGTAAATGAATTTAATAACTTAAATCATTAGTATCCTATATAAGGATAAACCCATTACACTCCCTTCTGATTCACAAGGGGTTGGGTCCTATATCCTTCAAACATATCATGACCTTGAAATTAAAGATAGGGTATCCATAATACTCAAAAATTTTATGGTTGAAATTTATAAAAACCAAGAGATATATTTTGAGCATCATGATTATCCTCCCCTTTAGTGAAATCAATGAACTCTCCATTATAATGGAAAGACATTCCATTCAAGCACAACGGCAATATTTATCCTAATCTCCCTTAGAGGGTGGATAATTCATTTTAAGTTTATAATTGATTTTTAATGCATTAAAAATTTGGTATAATACAAATAATTTCTATTAGGAATACTTATTTATAGGAGGTTAGGTGTTCAAAACCTCAAGAGTCAAGGAAACTAGAAATTAGTCACTAATTAGGCATCTAAAATTTACCAAAAAAAGCTCAATATATTCATATTTATAAGAATTATGTGGATGAAGTATCTTATAATTTTTATTCTATTTTCATAAATGTTTTACTTAGGGAGAATAATTAACTTTTAAATCAATGGATACTTCCTCTTCTTAGTTTTTTCCTCATCAAGTAATACTAAAATCTAAAATTGATGTGTTTGTAATACTTGAACCAATTTTTGGAAAGATACCAAAAAAATTAAATCCTTTGCCATGTGTAAGAAAAAAATTACCATGTTCTCCTAGATTTAATATAAAAATATGAGGAAATTTTTTAATTCTTATGAGTTTATGTTCTTCTCCCATCATCACACTATAATAAGGTTTTTTTTCCCTCAGATTTTATCCATTTTGTAGAGTTGGAATGGAATAGTATGACTCATATTATAAAATCAAGGACTATTAAATATATGAAAAATAATATGAGGTATTCAAGGTAGACTTTTAAAACTATAATATTCCACCTACCCCATAATAATTTGAATAGAGAAATGACTCTCTCTTAGAGGATACCATTGATATTAATATTGTGACTAAAGAGTAGCCAAATATCCTTAAACTTGGATCTTAAATCTTGACTCAAGATATATAATACCACAACAATTTTCTCACTAAACTTTCAAAATCCTTTTCCTTTTCCTACATAGAGATGATGGGGATTTAACCTAAGGTGGTGGTCTAAAACATACTCACTAAGTATGGTGTAAAACCCATTAAATAAATGATCAAACCTATGAAATTAAAGGTTACATTGATGGTCAAATAATATGTTATCAATATTCTAAAAGCAAGGTTCATTAAATCCATGGACTACACTAAATGGTAGTCTAATATGATCTATGTCCTTAAAAATAATGACAAGATTAGGATGTGTAAAATTTAGAGATATAAAAAACACACATGCATAAAATAAAACTTCCTCATACCATCCATTGACATCGTCATGGATGATATAGATTAATATGAACTTATATCCCTCATGTATTATTTTGATGGATAAAATTAGATTCACATTTTAGAAGAAGACCAAATAAAAACCTCCTTCACAATGTCTTAGGGAAATTTATATTACATTTTCATACATTTTGACCTTCAAAAAACTATGGAAAATTTTTAGAGACTGATAACCTACATATTTAATGGTCTCATTCATAAAATATTGGAGGTTTACATTGATGATCTTCTAGGAAAATATGAGAAGAAGGAAGACCATCTTGATTTTTCATGCACTATCCTTACTTAATTAGACATGGTGTCATGATTAACCTAGACACGTGCATGTTCATCATTTATTTTTTTAAACTCTTAAGGTATAACTATGTAAAAATGTTGGATTAACATAAATACTACCAAAATTATTGGTATTTTAGATAAACCCCCTATTGATGAATCAAGAATAAGGTCATTCTTAAGGATTCTAGGGGGAATTCAAAGGTTCATCCATATCCTTACATAGGTTTTCCATTCTATCAATAATATACTCAATAATAAGAGTGGTATTATGTGGACTCAAGTTTTTCAAGACACATTCAAGTTTTTAAATTGATTCCTTATGTACCTATCAACTATCATGGAATTTAAGTCTGATTGGCCAATCAAATTTTATTTCAAGGCAACTAATGTATCTATTACCTATATGTTAACCCGTGAAGATGATGTTGGAAAAAAATAACAATATATTTCATTAGTTTCACTCTTATAGATTGTGAAATATGATACACAAACAAAAAAAGAGTGTTTGGCCATAGTTTTTACAACTAAATGATTGAGGCATTACATGTCCAATCAAGAAATAGGGTCATTTTGAATTACCAATACATTTTTAAATTCTTCACCTAACCATACATATAAAAAATGATGGTCATTTAATCATTATTCTGAGTGATTTTGAATTAACCTACATCAACCAAAATTCTTTCAAAGGACCAATCATTGTTGACTAGTTGGCTCATTCTTAATTCGATGTTGGTGATTTGATCAACATTGACTTCCTAAATAACGTTATTTTATACATAAAAAAACAAATATTACTTATTTCCTATCATATAATGACATGATAAAGTAATTAATCAATCAAAACTATCTAAAATATGCCAACTCCAAATAGAGGTGATGTCTTCAAATTATATTGTCTAAGTATGTAATCATTAAATAAGTTATATACCAAATGTATTTAAATGGCATTATTCTTAGATGTTTGGATCAAGAGTAATCCTAAAAATTTATTTTCCAATGTCATACTAGATTTTTGGTGGGAACTTTTGTGGTCACACAACTACCTAAAATATCCACCAAGTGGGTTATTTTTATCCCACCCTAAAACAAAATACTATAGAATATGTAATAAAATATGAGAAGTGTCAAAACTTATATCACAAAATACATGTCCCTACTAGGTAAATTCACCCCATAGTAACACCATTTCCATTGTATAATTTGGGGCTATACCTAGTTGGAAAGTTTTCTCCTTATTTTGATGTCCATAATTTCACCATTAAGACCACTGAGTATTTCAATAAGTGGTTAGAATCAATTCCACTCACCACCATGAACTAGTTAGTAATCATAAGATAATATTGAATAAGATCATATGTAGATTTAGAATTAAAAACATCATAATCATAAACAATGAGTCCCTTTTTTAGAAACTTGAGTTATGTGAACTATGTAATAAATTAATCATATCTCATCATACAAACTCCATATATTACCCTCATTTCAATGGTCAAGTTGAGGCCAAAAATAGAAAATTGAAGTCAACACTAGTCAAGACCATGAAAGATAATAAAAGGGGATGGCATACTTAGTTTTATCCCACATCATGTGCTTATAGGATGAGTATTCATACACCCAATACGGAAATTCCCCATTCCATTATTTTTGGATAAAAACTAACTAAACCTTTAGAGGTATAATGTCTTAGTCTTCATGTTTCTCTCTTGGGTTTCTATATTAAAAAGAATATATAAATGCATGTCTCACCAAGTGTTGATGCCTTTATGTGTATCATAGGTCCTTTGAGTATTTAAAAAACACTTCCCATTTTATAATTTAGAGAATTCAATGCATGAGTTATAGGTTGTGATAATCTTGTTATCCATTGGTGAAATAAATGCAAAGTAAGTTGATTATTTCACAATATTTATAAAGTTTGGTGACAAGGAGTCACCTTAGCTGAATAACTATATTTACAAATAATGAATTAATCTATGCTTATATTAGTGAATTATGAACAAACTATAATCTAAGGGATAATCTAGATGAATATTTAAAATGGAAATTAAGCTAAAGTGATCTGGTTAAAAAAAAGTAAAAGTGTAGGGTAAGGAAGAGAAGAAAGATGTTGATATTTATCTTAGAAATCATGACAAAGTATGAATGTCCTCCAATAATGCACTTAAAACCAATGTATGATACAAAAAAAATTAATCTCAAATCTTACCAAACTTTAGGTGAACATCTAAGGAATGTGAGAAACAATGCAAATAAGAACCAAGTTCACTTTAAAGATTTATTCTTACAAGCAAATAGTTAATGAGGATCTACAAATGTAGAGCAAATAAAATGAATAAAAATAAGGAACCTTAAATTAACCTAGCATTGGAATAATTTAATAACTCTACATTCAAAGGTACACACTAAGAATTCAAAAAAATTATTCAAATCTGAAATTTAGAATAGACAATTGAAAGAGAAACCATATAACAAATGGCATAAGCAAAATGAGACAATATATTTAGAATTCCATTCTATAGATTCATGATGTGTTCCTCCCTATTCTTGGAAAAGATAGTCAAATCATCCATATATAATAATGTATTTACCTACACCCTTTGGAATGTTACCCCTATGTTGATTAGCCCAAATGGCATTCTTTTATAAGAAAATGCACCCCACTTGGTAGTAAAAGTAATTTTTGTCATGTCTTCTTGATTTATTAGCAATTGATTATACCTAAAAATCCATCAAGAAAGGACATCATAGTAGAACCAGAAACACTTTGTATAACTTGGTCTAGATAAGGCAAAAGATAGTTGTCCTTTTCACATGATTTATTTAGATTCCTAAAATCAATGCATAGTCTTATTTCACAATTCTTTTCCTAAATGGTACAAAATTGGTGACCCAAGTAGATTACATAATGGGAAATATAATCTTGGCATCTAACAATTTTTTGACTTCTTTGAAAATCATAGGTTCTAAGATAGGGTTGATAGGCCTCTAATTTTGTCTGAAATGTTTACAATTTTCCTTCAAGGGTATGGTATGTGTGACGAATCTTGGATCAAAAATATTCAAGTCATCATAGGACCATGCTATTATGTCTTTATGATTTATCATCATTTTTTTGGCCTTTTAATTTTCAATGCTCATATATGTTATCCCAATATTAACTAGATGATATTGATCTTGAGGTCCAAGATCAACTACCTTGTAATCCTTCCCATTTACCTAGGCTATTCTAGTGTTTTTAGCTAGTTTATCTTGATCAAATAATGTTTCCAAGGCAATCACACATTTTGGGATTTTTTTGCTACTTAGTTGAATGAGTTTGTTATCAAATCTTCCATCCTCTTCAAGGTTATTCTCATTGGCTTCATCTATGACATGGGCCTCAAATAATCCTTATTTGGTCATGAAATATAGGATTTGTTGGTAATCATTAAAAACCTATAGATGGTTTATGTTATCTTAAACTAAAGGGCATGGAGACAACTCAATGCTATATTTTTGAGAGTCATGGTTTGGCATAAGATTAGCTACAACTAAGGCAAGCTTATCATCAACCATGTTCTCCTCCCTAGGGATGGAAACAATGTTGAAATCATCAAAATATTCCAGCAAATCATAGACTTTAAACTTATATCTCTTGAGCGATGATAATTTACATTGGTATTTACTCCTCACATGATTAACCCTAAGTTTTGAGTCACCATGAACCAAGAGTTCTTTAATCTTATGCTCAGTGGAAAATTTCAATCCTAGAATTAGAGCTTCATAATCTACAATATTATTTATGCAATGAAACTGAAGTCTATAACTAGCTTTTAGTTCTTTCCAAATAGGATTGGTAACAAAAATTCCTACTCTAGATCTAGACTTACACTGAACACCATCAAAATGTAATCTCCACATTCTAGGCAAAACATGAGAGGTCTTAGAACTACGTACCTTAGAAGTCTATCAATTATACAATCCTAATTTAGAATCCATCATGTTGATCTCATCAAAGTCTAACATGTTAATGCTTTTATTCACAACATTATATTCAATGATCATATGCTTCATTCTAGGCTCTCTTTCCACTCTGATCTAATTTGGGAATCCTTTATATAGTAGCCATAAATATAAATAGTCAGTGGACATATATCTATTTAGAACCTTTATCCATTCTTTGCTTCAAAATATCCAATAAGCATCAAGAATGTTCACCACTTGGATGTCAATAAAATATTGGATCCTTGGCTTAGAGGTAAGTTGCATATGAACATTTGACAATTACCCAATTACTTTTAATCTAGATTTATCTAATGGAGTAAAAACTCTATTAGATTTAATATGAGTCCATTCAAGTTATTGACAAATACCTATTGGCATAATATTTGTGTATACACTAGAATCTAATAATAATTATGTAAATTATTACCAAACATCCTAATAGTAAGTAGAAAAGGTAAGGACTATGTCTTAGTTTTATACATAAAAATATTGGTGTTGTCAGTTTTGGGTAGCCTACCAGGAATTTTAGATAAGGAATCTAATAATAGGTCTGTTTTCTCAGTGATCTACATCAACTCATGCAATGTAATGTTAACCTTAATTTTATTCATGTCTTCCACAATGTTATACCTAGTTATATTTAAATAATTAGATGCATTAGTACAATGTTTACAAGTACTTCCATTTGGAGGCTTTGGGTTATTATCTAAGGTAGTCTCAAGAGGAGTGATGAAGTTGTTTAGAGGTGTTGAAGTATTCAAGGGATGTTTTTATTCTCTATTATTTAGAGGGTAGGTCTTCTTCATGAATTGTTGAAAAGTATGGAATTCTTCAAGAATATCATTAGGTTCAATGTCTTATTGGAAAGGGAAGTCAAATGTCTCTACCATGAAGGCTTGGTCACTAAATTTAGATCTTAATGTACCTACACCATCATATTTATTAGGAACCACATCAAACATATTCAATTCTTCTTGAAAGGATTCAAAAGATATATAGAATTCAATGCAATCTATCTCACTATGTCTAGAAGTGTAATGTACTCTATAATAATCAGGTAAAGTAATATCAATAAGATTTATACCAATTTTTTTTATTATCATTAGATGACTCATTATTCTTATTATTTTTATAAATTTCATTATGAAATATGTTAATGGGCCTATTAAACCTTTGGAAAGAAAAGTTCCTACTGATATATCTTCAGTATTACCAACTTGCTTCTACAGTTGAAGAAAATTGGTGATTAAATTTTAGACCATTTTTAAGATAGAGTCATTTTAAATTTTGAGTGCCTCAAAATTTTGAACCTAATTTTTATTAGTAATAGTGGTTGGTACCAAATCATTTTGATCACTAGGGTTAAATCCATTTGTATCAGTGTTCAATAATACCAAGTTATGGGTAGGATGAGAATGACTTAAGGGTAGTTGGTTCAAATTTGGGATATGTTTCAAAGAATGTATGTTTAGATTGTTGTTGGGAAGACATTCAGGGTAGGCAAATGTTGATTGACATTAGGGATAGAGTATGCCATCTAACCTTGGGGTTGCATCTGGTCATTAATAATCATAGCCTCCACATAAGCTAAATCTAATGTGCTCATGGGTCCAAAAACTCTCTTTATAAATACAAGTCATAGGATCTAAGGCATCCTTATAGATTTTCAAGGCTAAATCCTCATCGAGTCTATGAGGATCTATAGTCCTACTAAGCATATTTTGGAACCTAGAATTAGAATCTCTTATGGGTGGATTTACATCCCTTTTTACTATGGTGAATTGTTGGTACAAGACACAAGGATTGCTAATTTTACCAAACTAGTCAATGAAAAAATTGTTTAAATTAACCCAACTTATAATGTAATTTTTAGGGAGATTTAGAAACCATTCATATGCAGCATCTTTAAAAGTGAAAGGAAATAGTCTACATGCTAAATCTTCATGAGTGATATTTAACAATCTTAAAGAAGTTTTTAATGACTTAATATGGTCCTTAGTTATTATAATGTTATTAGGACAAATCAAGGTTATGAGTAAGATCATTTACCATACCTATCATGTTGATAGAATATCCACCCAACCAATCCATACCTTGATTGGTATTGAATACATGACCACCCTAAATTGGTGATGTTGGCAAAGACTTTGAAAGCTTGTGCTTTCCTTTATCCTACCTAGCTCTTCTATGGACTTCTAATTTAAGAAGAGGTTCCCTAGTCTCTAAACATGACCTTGTTCTAATTCTTGGTAATTCCATTTTGATAATTTTGAATCTTATTTGAAATATTATGTGTTAATCCTATCTTTGTAGATAAAAGTAATTAGAAAGGCACATTAAGCAAATTTTTCAAAGATTCATATAAAGGATGAAAAAGGATGGTAATATTTAATCAAGTCAGCTAAAATATGTATCCAAAAACATAATTAAGATTGAAATTTACATGTTTTAAGCTCATATGAAATCAATTGAGCTAATTATCTAAGAATATTAGATCAAAATAGATCTTACTAATCTCAAACCTATTGGTTTCACAATTTAACATATATCTCCAAAGAATATCAATATTTGTCTAAATAAGAAAAAAAAACAAGTCTGAAACCATGACGATCACCAAAATTTACATTATTATGGTAAACAAAACACAAATATGAAAATATTAAAGTGATATTTAAATAGAATTCACAAAAAAAAATCAAAGATACTAAAAATCTACAAATAATTTGGTTAGGGCCCTCCGTCTAGCACTAGTGAAGCTCTACCTATTGATGACTTTATGTGTTTCATAGGTGATATGAGTGTTTAAAAAACACTTATCATTTTAGAATTTAGATAATTCAATGCATGAGTTGGAGGTTGTGATAATCCAATTATCTGTTAGTGAAATAAAATTAAAGCAAGTAGATTATTTGATAATATTTATAGAGTTTGGTGGTTGGGAGCCACCTTGGACAACTAACTATATTTATAAATAATGAAGTAATATATGATTACATTAGTTAATTATAATCAAACCATAATCTAAGGTCTAATCTAGATGAATATTTATAATGTAAGTTAAGTTAAAGTGATATGGTTAAAAAAGAAGTAAAAGGGCAGTGTAAGGTAGAGAAGAAAGATGTTATTGATATTTATCTCAGACATCGTGAAAAAGTTTGAATGTCCTCCAAGCATGCAATTAAATCTAATATATGATAAGAAATAACTTAAGCTCAAATATTACCAAACATCAAGTGAATGTTTAAAAAATGTGAGAAATGATGTAAATAAGAACCAAGATTACTTTCAAGATTTAATCCTATAAGCAGATAGTTAATGCACATCTAAAAATGTAAAACAAATGAAATGAAGAAAACTAAGGAACCTTCAATTAACCTAGCATTAACACAAGTTAACAATTATACATTCAAAGGTGCACATCAAGAATTCATAAGAACTATTCAAATCTAAAATTTAGAATAGAGAATTTAGAGAGAAACCATATAAAAAATGACACAAACAAAATGAAACAATCTTTTCAGAATTTCCTAGCATTAGTTCAAAAGTTTACACAAGTTTTGGCTCAAAAACTCCCTCTTGTTTTTACAAATGACAATACTCTATTTATATAATGCAAGTAAGTATGTCAGTTAGTCATGTCAAATTACAAGTGTATAATTATAAGGACAACTATCCTTTCTACCAAAGTTATAGAATACACTAGAATTTATAAAATGGATTGACCTATAGGAAAATGTGTTTACAAGTTGCACATTCCTTTACAAAAGAATATTTTATGTTTAAAATATTACAAAGCTCTACAAAATAGAATATTCCTAACTAACCTTGTGGACCCTATGTTGATGTAGTCCCCTATCTTTCCTATAGGATCTTCAATCTATAATTTTGTTTGATGATGAGTTTCAAGTCCACAATTAATCTCATGAAGATCTCTTTCTATTAGATATCTAGGTCCTTGATATTTTTCTTAGTCTTCTCAATAGCTTGTTTGATGCCTCTTGTATCCCCCATATTCTCTTCTAATGACAAGAGTAGTCTTTTGATTCTCTTATAGTCATCACCTATTTTTCATTTCCCTTGGCTTCTCACTTATTGTATAAATTGAGTAGTTCTGAGCTTGAAATCATCATCTATAATAAGGCCTAGATAACTAAGTGAGGTAGGCTCTTTGATAATATTTTCTAAGATGTACAACATATTATCCTCTTTCTATTTGTAGTCCCTAGAAATGTCATTTATTTGATTGGTCCAATTATTTAAGGCACTATTCTTGTCCACTAATATGGCCATATCCATGTTCAAGTGGGCTAGGCTGATTGTCCTGAATTCTAGGACTTGATTTTTAGTCAAGGATTTAATCAAGTCTTTCAACTAATAACTTATAGTCTACCATTGGCTAACTTGGCATGTATCCCTATTGATTTTTTTACTCACTATATTTTTATTAGATATAATTGATTTCAAAGAATTCAACAAATTATCTATGGTGTATTCAAACTTTTTGAATTGGTCTTCATGGATTGATAATATGGCTTAGTCCTTCAAATTCTCATTATTCTATAGGATGCCTTTGATGGGTAGCCTGTAACTGAGATGATTTTTCTTGATTGAATTCAAGTACATATTTCTTAAAGATTTAGTTTTCACCTAATCTCTATCCTTCAATAGGAGTCAAGCTAACAAATGGTTTCACTTTTTGAAAAGTGAATTATTCTCCTCTAACCATAGATTTATTTTCAATTAGGCTTTTTAGATTGGTAGTATCTAGATTAAAATAAATTCCCACTAATGATTGATTTACTTTTAGAAGATATATGGTTTCTAATTATGTGCCTAAAGCTCCAAGAGAATCCATCTATTTTTCCTTCTCTTATTGTTTAAATGCCACAATCCAAGGTTTGAGTTCATCATGGATAGTGATGTTGATTGATTTAGTAATGCCCCATGAATGGTGAAAAGTAAGAAATTTTTGTAACTTACCATATATAAAATACTATAGAATTAAAGAGCCATAAATTAGGTTATCTTCATTGAAAATATTGACCTCACTTATGGGATGGGTGAAGGTCACCTTGGGTATCTTTCTCTTTGTTGAAACTAAAGTCATCTCAGCCTTTCTCTTTGCAGTGATAATTCAGACTAAACACAAAGCCAATTCCTTCCCTTTCTCTTTCTCCTTGGCTTAGGGTTGAGGTTATTCCATTTGTGATTCCTCAACACAACCCTCTTCTTCATCTGATTTATAGGCTTCATGAAACATTTTTAGAGCATCCTCCACTATTTCCCTAGGATTGATTGTTATTATATCAATATCATCAATTGAGGGTCCTAGTTATTTAGGCTATGCTGAAGATGATTCCACCTTATCTAGCCTTCTTTCTTTAGGCCTTTTTTCAACATTTGTTCTAAGATACTGTGTTTTTGTCTATGTTTATGATAAAGTCCTAGAAGATGGACATGGTAACAAATGGTATTGCCTAGGCCCCATCTGCCATATGTCATCACTTAGTTTCTTTTCTCTTAAAAATATAGCCTCTGACTTGATGTTATGTTTCTTAAATCTTTCTAATTTTTTAGTGAATGAAGAATATCTAATGTACATGTGGTTATAAGGACTAGGCTAGTGCTCATAGCTCATATTGATTCCTTTTGACTTCAAATGTTTAATAGCTTTATCATTTGGGTCCCATTGTCTCAATTCATCATGTTTAAATTTGAAAGAGTTCTTATGCCTATAAGTAGCTTCCATAATATCCCATTAGTACAACATAGTCTAACCAATGGCTAGGGGAAAGGTGTGGAGTAATCCTTTCCTCTTGTTTCTACAAAAACTATCTATAACATTGCATATCTAAAATGTATCTTTTTTCTCAGTTAACTTGTTTGGTACATAGAATGGTAGCCTAAGTAGGGTGCACTAGGTCTCTTCAATCTTGATTATAGTGTAATATAGATATAACCAAATTTATCCAATTAATTCAACATATTTATTGATTATAGGGTTGACCATAATCATTATGATCCCTATGATATCCTCAACCAAGGCTAGATAAACATAATCACATATGGTCCTTGTACTCGAAGATATGTAATTTTGAGTAGTATTAGGAAACTATTTGTTTCCCATCAGGTTACCATTATTTAATTCTAGGAACTTTTGTGGTATCTATCATGCCATTTAGTAGATATGACATCATATAAAACCAACCCTTATTATTTTTTTAATTCTGGAGAAATACCTACACAAAAAAGTGTTGATGACTTCACCAAGGGGAGGCATTTCTCTATTTCAACCATTAAATAAACCAAAGGCACCCAAATTTTATCCACATAAGTGGTGCTTAGAATCCCAAATAGCCTATTCATCAAGGTCATAGTCATCCTGATCTTAGGCCTAAATTGGCTAATTAGGATGTTTCCACTGAGGTCAAAAACTACTTAGTTCCAAAAATATATCTAGGGAGTTCGGGTGGTCTTTAAATAATTATTATTGGCTCACTCATTGATTATAGTCATGTCTACTTGGGGCTTTGGAAACTTATAGTAGTTTTCAAATGTTATTTGATAATTATATACAACCTTCCTAAAGCTATGTTCATGGACTAACATACCCTAAACAATAATACAATCTTTGAAAATAGGAATGATGTCATCAATACAATATAGTACCTCTAGTTTTGGTGAAGCATAATGTAGACTTATCATCTAAATAGAGACTAGGTCATAGTACAACCTTTTTGACTAACACTTTCCTTTCATCCTCCCTTATGATGTCTAGTATCTCTTCAATCGCCCAAAAAAGCTTAGACCATTTACTATCTCCCATGTTCAATGCTATAATTTCAAATTCTATGTATTTGAAGAGTCTACCTTATAAATCTATGGTCAAATAGAGCTCTATATCTTGTTGATTTTTGGATGCCATCACTATGAGTTTCAAAAATTTCTCACTAGTGGTATACAATTCACCTCTAGGTCAATTTACACTCACTCAAATGATAATCTGGCTCTCAAGCTTGAATATGGTCAATTTGAGATAGAATTAGGGCTATTATATATGTTAGGTATTTTCCAAGCTTTAATGGTGATGGCTATTTACACTTAAGTGAGTTTTTTGCCTTAGATTTCTTTTGGATCCTCATTTATACCTTTGCCTTTCTAAGCTCACAAGATATTTAGCTTTGTCTCTTTTTTTCGATGAGGCATCATCATATCACTTATTTGGCATATTCATGCCAATCTACTCATTAATGTTTTAAAAAATACATGACTGTTGCACTTTAAATTCTTCTTTTACCTCATACCATTATATCTAGTAGGTATAAATCAATATAAACCATAGATCTTTGGATCCAAATAAATATCTTAAAATTGATGTCCGCATGGCCATTATTTGATGTCTATGCAACCATATTTGATTTCTACATGAGCATAAATTTTAATCTCATTTTTAGGATCCTATTTTAAGATTTCCACTTGTCATCTTCTACTTTGCTCTCCACTCTATCAATTTTTTGGGGAATGCCTTTTCACTAGTGGTGGTCTTAGGCTTGCTCAAAGATATATTTAAAAGTATTGATTTAATATTATCTATTGATATGTATTTGTACATTTTAATGCATCTCATATATCTTTAACAAGGTTCTCTATGTTTAATCTAGGTCTATAGCTTTGAAAAGTCAACTTCAATCTCGCTCCATTGGATTATCTTCATCTGGGTGAACATAAGTCATCGATAATAATATGAATAGTTAAACACCATTATCTCCTACAATAATAAATGGATTAAGTAATCTTGGGACTATATATAACTTATATCAAATCCTTAGACTAATATTTTATTTCATATTAATAAACACAAATAAACTTTAGCCCAAGATTTTTAAGCCAGGTTAGGAATATCATAAAAAGGACCTTGCATTTCATAAAATGCATAACCTAAGTATTTATCATAAGTTTAAATATAAATAATAAAGGAACCTTAAAATAATATAAGTCATAGCATAAAATTTTATCCTAATTTTTTATTGTATTATAAATATAATCAAAACCTTAGGATAAAGGCTTAAGGTAGGTCTATGTAACAAAAAGTGACCATATTTTTTTCTCACTTAAATTTTACACCATTAATATTTTTCATATATTTAAATGTGTGCCATTGATCGCAATCCATGAGATTGAGTGATATTGAATCCATAAGTTAGGTCTTTGACATATTGGGTCCACCTCGCTCCATCTGATCAACCTCATCCAAAAAATGTGGGTCATTAATCCTGATAACAATCACATGGTTTAAGTTGGGACTTGGAGACATAAAAAAATTAGGATAAATAATTAGGAATAATTTCTTTTCTATGTTGATAAACATGAATGGGGCCTTAGGACTAAGACATTAGTCTAAGTTAATAACATATAAAAAGGACCTTGTGTATAGAAGGTTAGGCCATGTTAAAATAAAAGGGAACGAAGGGGCTCAGGACATAAAGGGGACCAAGATTATAATTTTTATGCTAAATTTTGGTCATGTTTAAAAACACAACTAAATATTAGTATAAAAATTAACTTTAAGTCCTTAACATTTTTAAAGTGTTCCTACCAATTTTTGTTCCTACCAATTTTGAATTTGGTCCAAAGAACCTATGCTAGGGTTTATTGAAGGAGGGATTAAAGAAGTTTTAAACATGGATTTAAATTGAATTTATACATACCAAAGTCTATTAAAATCCCAATTTTGGATTAAACTATAAAAATCTAGGAATGGCCCATTCAACGAAGGCTCCACTAAACTTGCAACTTCAAACATGAAGAACAAATGCTAGTAACATTGGGCTAGATTAAACTAGAGCCATGAAAAAATAAACCAACCAAGTCAAGGTGTACATTATATTAAAATATAGAAAATGTGCAAAAAATGTTAATGATTTTCTGATCAAGTGAATTTTAATTTTAAATTACAAATTTATACAATTGTAACACAAGGGTCCCCATTTCTAGGAATGGGGGTATGTTTCCCTCAACATCGAGTTAGAAATTTTTAATGATCATTAGCTCATAGCTATTTTAAACCATGTTTATTACATATTTCTTCTATGCCACTAGTATATTAAAAATGTTCATGAACTCCCTATCCAAGTTAGTGACCTTTTCCTAAGAATAAATAATATAATTTATAAACATAAATGAGAATATCTTTAGTTTAGACCTAACTAATGGGGCCCATATTTGGTTACATAATATTTTTAGAATAAAGGTTTTTGTATATTCACCTTGGAGGGTATATTAGTGAATCTATGAACTCTTTTCCCATCAAACATTACTTCATATAGATATAAAATCTCACATTTCTAGATTTACATTAAAAAAATCCTAATTTTCATTTTTTTGATTTTGCATTTTAGTTATTTTGAGAGGATGACTATCTAGCTATGAGTTTATGTGATAATTTTTGTAGCGTATCATTTCATTTAATATTTTACCATTATTTTTTTACTTTTTATATAAATTCTTTCAAAATTATAAATAAAATATGATTTTGATCTTAAATCTCATGGGTATTGTACACCTCATTCCTTTATACTTTTATGCAATATTATATACTTTAGACTATAGCCTAGTATATAAGTTTTTTAATAGAATAATCCCCTATTGGGTTATCTCTAAGAAAAACACTATCATGCTTTAACTACGTAATATTATCTACTTATTTTTGTCTTTGGTGATGTGCCTTTAAATCTTATTGGTTGCATGGTGCTATAGTTTGAGGAAATACATCCCCCCACCAAAAACAATAAGAGAGACAATATGCAAAGTCAAGCCTAGAAAATAAAAGAGACACGTCTCTCTCCTTTTTTTGACCATAAATGTCAAGTCCTAATAAATTAATGGTTACATTGGTGTTATAATTATGGTAAGTGCCCTTACTTTCATACATTTAGTATTTGGTGATGAGCTCATGTATCTTCCTAGTCACATGAGGTGTAAGGGGTCACCAAAAAAAAATGTAAATCAATTCAAAAGTTTCTAAAAAGTGAAATAAAATTTCTAAAAGTATTTACTCTATTTCCATGCCAAAAAAATAACCCTCCCCTTTACCATTTTTACCTTAGTTATCCAGATATTGATCTAAGTCTATAAAAAGTATATAAAACCAATGTTTTAAAGCATACAAATAAGTGTAGTTATGCCACAACCTATAGATATTAAGTTTGGCTTCTTATTCTGTATGATGTTTTTGATTAGTAGGTTTTATATTTTGATCATTCTACATATCTTGTAATCCTTTCACTCCCTATTAAAAATTGAATGCCACTAGTCGCTTGTATGAACTAGCTTGATTGTTACCTAAAAAATAGATATTGGTGTATTCATATTATTTAAATAATCACATGTTATAAATTATATTATAACATTCAAATATATACATATCCAAAGTGTTTTAATTAAAAAAAGAGTTTTGTAACATTTTATCACATTCCTAGACATTTATAGTGCATGAACTAAAATGTATACATTACAATACTTGAAAGAGATGCTATAAAAATGCATAAATAAAAAAAATTATGTTATATAAATATAAAAATGTGTTCAATACATCAATTTTTATATACATCATCTCCACATAGACATATAAAATGTGGATAAAATCTAAAAAAAATCAAAAAAATGTAGACAAAATGATAAGCCCTAGGAAAACTACCACCCTTATCTCTGAGCACCTCTTGAAGTGTAGTTCCCATAGATATCCTCCTCCTCCTATAATAACCTATAGATATTAAGTGATAGGTACTCTTCATAATTCACTTCATACAATGTCTGTTCATAACCTTAGATTCCTCAACTCCCATAGTCTACCTAATCGAAGAAGCACACCTGCCTCTTCATGCTAATAGGTCACTCAAGGTTGTAACCTAATAATCCAAAATTTATAGTCATTAATATTTATATTATGATAGATAAAATATTTTTATACATGATAGGTTGGGGAAAATACTTATAAGTATTGACCCATGCTAATAGGTAGACCTAGGTCATTGAGAAGTTGTTCTCTAGTCAGATTATAAGTGACATGGAATAAGTCTACAAGAGAATATCATATAATTATGTTCCACTCCATCATGAAATATAAAACATGTGAACATAAAAACATAAATTATGATCCAATCATAAAATAAAATAAATAATATATTTTAATTTAGTTAAATAAAACT
>JARHVA010009142.1:242500-305000 GCA_037957365.1 Torreya grandis | reverse complement strand
TTCCTAATTATTTGCATCCAAACAAAACATTTCAATTTGGGCTAAAATCTATTGCATTTCATTCCTGCTTGAATGCATTTTTAGCTCATCTAGTAATAAAAGCACATTATGAATAAATCGTAATGCACATATGTTGCACAACCTAAACACATTCACAATCAAACATCTAAGCATACCTGAGACAAGGCCCGACTAGGAGTTCATCACCTAGAGGATACCTTACCCTTCTTAGTAATCCTACTTGGACTTCACTACCAAGGGGAGAACCCACTCTGTTCTCTAGTAGAGTATAAACTCTAAGGGAAGTATATATTAGCTAAGCAACCCAGCTTGTCTCTGGGCTCGTGAAGTTAGGGGAGCAAGCTCCTAGTACCAAGCCATGTATGGAACCTAATACAGATTTTGAGCACCAAAACTTAACCTGAAACCAACCTTAGACTGCCTCTTTTAGGACTCATTCTAAAATCCCAACTTCCCAAACATATTCTTCTAAGGCATAAGCCACCACGACTCTAAAATTTATTCTTAGGAATTAATGTCTAGTGGTTGCTTGCCATCATCTATTTTTTTATCTATATTTGATTTTTTGAGCTGGTGAGGTCACATTCTAAGATCTAAAAACAACTCAGATTTTCTTCTTTCTTCCAAAAACTTTCAATTTTCTAAGTTTTTGGAAATACACAGTAACCGACATCGGTTTTTCAACCAATGTCGGCAACTATCTTCACCGACATTGATTATCTGACCAACATCAGCAACTTAATTCACCGACATCAATTTTTCTATCGATGTCGGTCACTGTCAAAAATCTTTCTTCTCAAACAACAAGCTAAAAACTTGGCCTTTTTGCTATTAAAAACACATTCTAGTTTTTTGAGGCTGAAACATATAGTTTTTAAAACTTGAATCTATTTTGTCTTGGATGGTTTTGACACGTAGTCAAACCAAAACTCTTGTTGACCACTTAAGGCAACAACCACTCCTGCCTTCACCTTCTATATCAAGTCCCCAAATGGAGTATAATTCAGAAACTAAACGTACTCCTATCCAACCAACCCAACTCAACCCCCTATTGTTGTTGAAGGGGACCAAGACTCTGAAAGGTTCCTTGACCTCAATGTCAAGGCTCTTCAGCTCTATCTCATCTTCAGGCAACCAAGTTTATGGGATGCCAACTTCCTTAGTTGAAACAACAATCATATCAATAGCCTCTGTAACCCAACCCATGGTCACCCAGGCCAGTGCCTCAACTAACAACCCGACCATGACCAATATTCAAAGTGTGGCCTCTCTTTCTATTTTTGGACCTACCTCCATTGGGGTTTCTGTAGCCCCTCAACCACAAACCATTCAAAAAAGTTCTACACCATACCAGAACTTGATTGTCTCGACTCTACACAATCTTGGACCTATAAATGCAGGAGTGACTACTTATCCTTTTACCAATGCTACCATTTAACCACCTTTGGTGGTATCTAGTCAAATTGTGCCCTCCAACTTCATGGCACAAGCCCCCTTGACCTCAACATCAGTCCCTATGACAAACTACCAATACGTTGTGCCTATACAAATGCAACCAAGTATGTCATACGCCCCTCCTAACACCTTCCAGGTACCTTACAACATAGGGGGTGCCCCACCTACCAATCTGTCAACTGATCTTATTAAGATGCTAATGGATAAGATGTCCAACCTTGAGACATCCATTTCTGGTTCAAGTAATGTTCTTTCATATGAACAAATATGAAATGAACCCATCCACCCTTTCGTGCCTATTAGACCATATCCTAACCAGTGGGAGCTCCCCAAATTTACTTGATTTTAGAGTAAAGAGGACCCATAACAACATCTATGAGCGTTTATACACGCTTGTTACCTTATAATACATGATGATGCATTATTACTATGCACATTTTCCATGTCACTTTCTGGTGCTGCCCTCGATTGGTATAGTTCTATTACCAGTCACTCTCTATTTACCTTCACACAACTAGGTCAACTATTTTTGGACCACTTTTCAATTAACATAACTAAAAAGGTCTCCATCACGAACCTATATTCTATTAGATAATTTGATGATGAATCAATAACTGATTTCATTGCCTATTGGAGAGGTTTAATCAACCAACTCTCCTTTTCTTTACCTCAACCTGAGCTCATTGAGCTCTTTTCAAAAGCATGTGCCAAACACATCTCATCTACTTTGTGGGTCCAAATATTCTACACATTTGATGAAGCTTTCACCATGGCTAGGAAGCTTGAACTCTGTGCTATCAAAGAAAATAAAGTCAAACTGCGTAGTAAAAATACTAATGCAAAATCAAATGACCCTTCTTCAAAAATTTCTTCTTCCAACTCCAAATCCAAGGGCTCAGCAAATGTTGTGGTCATTAGATCATCATCTTCAACAACAACCAACCAACCTCAACCTTCAACTTTAGAATACATCACATGACAATTCCAACAACAATACGTATAGCATCAATATACTCCAATAGGAGAATCATACGCATCCGTGCTGAATAAAATAGTCAAACAGGGAGTCCTCAACCTCCCCCAAATTTGACCACCACCTCAATTTGATCCCTCGTGTGCCATCCCTGCATGGTATAGGGAGAATGAATTTTGTAATTATCACCGTGTCCAAGGCCATGACACAGACAATTGTAAAACCTTCAAGAACATTGTCCAAGATATGCTAGACAAAGGTGATCTTGTCTTGGATAACCCAAATTTGACACCTAACCAGAACATAGACATCTTTAGACAACCTTTTCCTAACCATCCCCCTAGCCAAAACAACATTCAGACCACAGCCGAAGACCCCCAAGAGCATAATATACGTACGGTCGATATGGTTTTAGCTTTTGTCCCTAAAAAACCTCTTTCACAAACTTAAGAGGTTAGTGAACCTATCCCTCCACCACAGGAAGAAGAGCCTTCTTCTCCTAATAGTCCTCCATCTACCCCTCTTATATTGGAGGACACTTAAACCATACCAATGCCACTAGCCCCACCTTTATCCTTCCTACTACCAATGGAGGACCATACCTTTCCTACTCTTTAACCACAAGTAGAAGGCACGATCATCCCTATGCTCTTTCCTCTTGAAGAACCCCATTCTCAAATTCCTTCTCCACCAAGAGAATAACTTGTCTCTTCACCTACTTCAACCGAAGAGGATCCAGTAATGGCTCTCTCTCACCTTTGGCTTGATTGCCGCATCTAAAAAATTCCCACTCTCACAACCACCCACATCTTCTAAAAAACCAATTCTCATCCAAAATCTTCAAAACCATTCTCTTGACTAGCTAAAAACTTAAGATTTCTCCATTCAAGGAACTTAAAACATGAGGCATTGTGGGAGTGACTTAAAGCTCCTTATCTTACACATCCCATCTCATCTCATACTGATGACCCTCCTTCGACAAAATATCCCAAAGTCTCCAATGAGGACCAGGCTCCTACTTCCAAATCTTTAGAAGCTCAACCATCCACATCTGAGCCTAAACACTCACAAGTGACCACCATACCAAAACAAGTTAAATCTCTTGGTGTTCGCCCCATATCTAACCTCACTCACCTACAAGTGAAGGTAGATCTGATCTCACCCCCCATAATAGTACTCCTCACACCATATTAAAGAAGGCTACTAAAACATGATGGAGAACTCCTCCTCCACCATCATCATTGCCCTCCATTTTGAACCCACATCCTTCTACTTTAATAGGAGTGCTCTCTACTCCAACACCTAACAAAAACAAGTTGCCTCCATTACTCCCTTTACACACCAAAAACATACCTCCTCTGAAAAATTTGGCACCCCTCACAAAGAAAGTGCCATCTACACATATGCCCACACTGCCAAATAAAAAGATGGTACAAAAAACCCATCCAACAACTCCTAAACAAAAGTTGTCTCCTCCAACAATTCCTAAACAAGAGTTGTCAACTCCTACTACAACAAAATGTGTAGACCCATTAGCGGGTTCCCATGCTTTGGTGTTATGACAATTGTTACAGTCTTCTAGCATCAGCCTCCCACCTCTTAAATCATACAACCCTCTTAGACCAAAACCATCTTGGTTTGATGACACTCAAATTTGTGCATATCATCGCACGCCTGGACATGACACTAAGCATTGCTGCACTCTTAAGGTTGTCATTTGTCAACACTTGAAAAAGGACACCCTTTTCATTAAGGATCCTCTTGACCACCCTTTAACCAAGCCATTAACACCATCCCATACCTCTCAAACATCTTCACCTAAATCGAGATCCCATCATCAAACTGTGGTTCTTCTATCACCTTCAACCCCTTTGTTCAAAATTAACACCATTAATGTGGCCACCAAGTCACAAACATTAAAGGATAAAGGAAAAGAGAAGGTTTATCTCCCTCGAACATATCCATCTGTCAAATCTTCTCAACCACCAAAACCCAAGATTTCAATCTTGGACACATCCCATCCAACATCTTTGAAGCCAATTCATAACTCTAAGGTGAAACAACTTCACCAAACTCCTAGTGAAGACATCTTTGTATGACCTCATTCAAAACTCTCCACAAGATCACTGAGCTTTGATTAAAGCTTTACAGGTAGTGGAGGTCCAACTAGAAGACCCCTAACCATTGGATGCTTTAGTCAGATCATTACCAACCATTGCCTCTATCACTTTTAGTAATTCTGAGATTCCAGCCTCCAACTTAGAAGATCAGAATCATGTCCTCTCAAACTAAGCCTATCAGGCAAAAGCTTTGCAGGATTCATCCTCATTTTGCACTCCTTGACAAAGAGGAGCTTCATCATCTTCTCTCCATCCCATTTATCCAACCCACTCATTATCCGCAATAGGTATCAAACATTGTCCCTATTACAAAAGCAACTAGGGGAATTTGAATTTATATTAACTATCAATTCCTCAACCAATCATCGACCAAACATGAACCAACCAAGCATCGACCAACATGTGACTAATATGAAAAGAAGCCAACGAGGAAAGTTTGCTCCTAATTGACTCAAACCTTACACAAGCATGGATCAAGGACTTATCATCTATCTTCTCTCAAAGGCTGACCAAAACCTGAGCCCTTTAATGCCTTGCATCTATGACCATTCTACTGTTAGTCAAGTAATCATTCACTTAATGTTTAACTTGAGCTCATCCCTTGAGTAACCCCCATCATTTTAATTCCTATTCCTTTCAACCCTTTTTCCCAACATTAGTTAACCCTTTGGTAAAGCATGAATGCTTTGTCCTAATAAAAGGGAAACCCCCAAACCTCTATAGTCAGGTCCATGACCAAAAGCTTAGTCAAAAACAAAAAAATAAAATAAAATTTGGATGCCTATTCAAAGGTCATAAAACTATAAATGTAGACTGCTCCCTCGAAAGACAGCTACATCATTGTTGTAATTGATAGACTACTCCCTTGAAAGATAGCTATTCAAAGACATTCGACCATACAAAGAAAAATATAGACCAATCCCTCGAAGGATGGCTATGCCTAAATTTTGCTACAAACAACACTCTCTCTGAAGCTTCCCACATCAATTAGCTTCACATATGACCAAAAAACAAAACAACATCCCCACATAGACTTCCCACATTGATCAGTCTACCATATATATATATATATATATTAAGTCATGGACTTGCCTATAGTCATTCTCAGGGTCACCTATAAAAGGGGCAAAGTTATCCTTGATAAAAAGGGTTACGCTATCCTCACCTCTCACATAATCACACTTATCACCCCAACATACTCAAGAGATTTTGAGCTCACTTAATGACAAGTGATTCGAATACTTCTCTAACACAAACAATGGTCAATGACGTAATGCATAAATAGGGATTTTGTTTGTAAAAACCTTATCTATGCCATCATTATGGTCCTTGTTAATGAAAGGGAAAAAACACCTTTCACTTCTTATACACCTTGGTCACATACAACCAAATCAACCCAAACCAAACCAAACCAAAACATTTTCTAACCATTAACATGACCTCATGATTTATTTAATACAAATACCAATTTGTGTTATATGAATTATCATACCCCTTCACAATAGTTTTTATGGACAACAATACACATGGAAACTATCAACCACACAATTTATGCCAAGCATAAAACATTACTTGCTAAAGCATAAACATACTCATTTCATTTTTAGCATACACCATCACAAATATGGAAAATTCATAGGGATGAAAAACCACACAACCTATGTTACAGAATACACCATCACATAATATGGAAAAGGCTATAACATCATCATACCCTCATCCTTTCAAGCATGTACCCTCAGACATATGGGAAGTGCTAAACCATTAACATGACCAAACCAACCTATCAACATCTTTGACCCTTCCTCCCTTTTAGGAGAACTACATTGGCTTGAGGCCCTTCAAACAGGGGCTATGTAGGCAACACTCAATTTACATGACATCTTCTGGGGTTAGCTCAGCCACACTCATTTGTCTATCTATCTAATGGACCAACCATATTACATTTAACCATGACTTAACCTCGTCCAACCCACATCCATAACCGACCCTCTTTCTCCCTTTTAGGGAGAACTACATTGGTCTGAAGCCCTTCAAATAGGGGCTATGTAGGTAGCACTCAATTGACATGGGGTCTTCTGAGGTTAGCTCAGCCATCCATTTGCCCATTCATCTCCCTAATGACATCATCCATCTATTCATTTGTTCATCTACTTAATGGACAAACCATATTACCTTTAACCATGACTTAACCTAGTCCAACCCACATCCATAACCAACCCTCTTCCTCCCTTTTAGGGAGAACTACATTGGCCTGAGGCCCTTCAAACAGGGGCTATGTAGGCAGCACTCAGTTGACAAGATGTCTTCTAGAGTTACCTCGGCCACACTTGTTTGTCTATCTATCTGATGGACCAACCATATTACCTTTAACCATGACTTAACCTCGTCCAACCCACATCCATAACTGACCTTCTTCCTCCCTTTTAGGGAGAACTACATTGGCTTGAGGCCCTTCAAACAGGGGCTATGTAGGCAGCACTCAGTTGACATGGGGTATTTTAAGGTTAGCTCAACCATCCATTCACCCATTCATCTCCCTAATGACGTCAACCATCTATCCATTTGTTCATCTACCTGATGGACAAACCATATTACCTTTAACCATGACTTAACCTAGTCCAACCCACATCCATAATCGACCCTCTTCCTCCCTTTTAGGGAGAACTACATTGGCTTGAGGCCCTTCAAATAGGGGCTATGTAGGCAGCACTCAGTTGACATGGGGTCTTCTAAGGTTAGCTCAGCCATTCGTCCATCCATCTAATGGACCAACTATCTATACCAACCCAAAATCATCACCTATCCAACCAGCCCTAACACTATAGAAGTCACCTTAGATTTCTCATGGGGCACATTGGAGATTACATACATCTCCCCATCCACCACAAACTACACTTGAGATGACTTATATCTCAGCCTGACTCAACCAATGACCTTAGAGATCATGACTATCTCCTCGGACCACGACCACTTCTGAGATAACTATGCCTTGTTTATTTTGATTGCATATATGCTACCTCACAAATAGTTAGCAAATTGTCCATGACCCTCACACATATTATCAGACCATGCTCTAGTTGATCCGCAATATGTGTGACATTTTCATGTTTTCTAAGAGCACTTCTTAATCCTGGAGTACCTGGAACATGATGACCATTGGAGCTACAGCTTGGATCGTATAACCCAATCAGCCACGACTAAAAGTTGGGGCCCAGTTATTTCAATTTTAGCACTCCTCAACCTTGACATGCGACAATTTGACCTACCTATCATGTGAAGTGGTATACATGTAATCTCAACTATTACAACATTCACCCTCAAACTTCACCACATCCATCCACTATCTATCAAATCAGCACCCGATATCAGGTGCCTTCCCTCAACTCTCACTTTGAGGGGGAATACCTCATCCCTTACCTAGAGTAACCTACACCTCATCTCGCATTTGGGGTAACTTACTCTTATTTTTGTCTTATAGTTCATCAGAATAACCACTAGGATAAAAATGATCTTATCCCATTCCTGGGGCAACCTACTCCTTTTTTTGTCTTGCAATTCGTCAAGAACAACCAATAAGACAAAAAGGGGCAAATGTAGACACCAAAATAGTGTCAACCCCCCTTGGTCCCTTTATAACTTCAACATGCCTAACCTATACTTTATTAATTTAAAATACTTATTTTTAATTAATAATCCCCCCTAGACACCTCACCTTGGATTCCTAGCTCTTAGGCCATTTATCACCCTATAACTAATCATAATTACCTAAGTCCTAATTTTAACTCTCCCACTAATTCTCGCACCTATTAAACCCACCTTTAGACCATTTAACAATGACAACCAAACTTGGCAGATGGAAGAATAGGTAAAAGGCTAAAAATAGCCTTTTTCCCCATTCTCTAGCTGCCAACGTCGGTTAACAGTCCATCGACGCCGGAGGTATCACCAACGTCAATCACTTAAAACCAGATTCCAACCTCAATTGCAGATCTAAATTGACTTCTCTCAGGCATTCAAATCTGAATTCTCTCTTGCTCTTCGACTCTTTGCACATCAAAGGTAGGGTTTGGGATGAAGCATCAGCAATCTATCATCACTCTCCTTGCTAAGAAACTCTATAGAATTCACTCCACATTGGATTAGAAGATTGCATGAAGCCTCCTACATCAAACATAATGGAAACAAACATTTAAACACCTCTAGATCTTCATCAAGCAAGAGCTAAGTATTCTTCTACCTTTCATGTAAGTATCTTTAGAATGGATTGGTAATCAATCAATTTGCTATTTTCTATGTACTGTTGAGACCAAACTCGGCTTTCTTCCCAGAGAGGCTGAAAAGCCTTCTTCTTATCTTGACCCTCATCTCACACATAACATCTACCTTTGTCCACTTTAAGACTCTATTGACCTCCCTACAACCCTACACGGACCTCCAAATTACCAGTCTCTTTCTGTCGATCACAGACATAACCTAAAACCTGTTCAAGGCCCATTGCCCCTACCGACATCATCGTCAAGGCCCATTTCCCCTATCAACATCAGTAGCCTAATCGACATCGGAAACCTTGACCAATTGATGCCGGTAGAACTACCGACATTGGTGACTGTGGGAGACTTACAAGAGAATACAAGTACGCATTGTCTACTTTTTGTTTCTTAGTCTTTCATTATTTCTCTTTATCTGACATTATTTTTTCAAATAAGTGGACTGTCATCCCTCAAGGAAGTCTTTGCACTTCTGGGTTTGAGCTTTGCTTGGCAATCCACCATATATCTATTTAACATTTTCATTTTTTAAGTCTTTCTTATCTATAGGTGTCATCCTCCACAGCCAAAGAGGAGCTCCTTCAATCATCTGGATAGGGTGCGCAACTTCATGCGGGTATCATCTAACCCCTGACCATTTAACTTTAGTTTCTTATTTCTTCTAAATGTAAAAAAGCATAAATGAGTAGAAAGACTACAAATAAGAACCATCTACCATCAACCATTCATTTATGAGAACACATTAACCTAGATAGTGTGGGAACTATAAATAGGAACCATCTATTGAACCTCCAATCCTGTATCTTCAAAAAAAAGTTTTAATGAAGTAAAATATGTTAGAGAATAATAAATTTACCACTTATTTGGCACAAATACAAATAAATACTAAAAAGTAAATACATGCCATTATAGAAGAAGTTACCCCATAATTAGTAGATAATAAAAGGCATTGAATGGTCTCCTTTATCCAATGCCTCCAACCTCTTGTGTGTAATTACTTACACAATAAAATGGAAAATTAAGCTCAATTATATGTCATTTCTTATGACAAGAATACACCCCCATAATTTTGACATTGTTGATGTGGGTTTTATTCACACCACTCTAATAACAAGGTAGCCTCTAACTTTTAATGATCTTAATGGAGGTAAACTCTAGTCTAGGGTACAAGTTGTAGATATGTAGTCTTAACAACTAGGTGATGGAATAGAAGGTAGCGAATTAAGGATGTTAACAAGGTTTGTGAATAGAGGGTTGGTATCTATAAGGAATTAAAATCTAGATGAGTTGGTGGCTGGATGGTTACTTAGTCAAGAGTGGGCAAGCTTCAAAAATAAACTCAAAGAGAGGAATAGGTAGAGTATAAAGTAAAGATTTTGTGGATTCAAGAATCAACTCTCAAGATAGTTTATAAGTGGATAAGTACTTTCAAAATTTATGTATGTAATTAGTAGTTATTACACACACACAATCAAACATGGTCAAACAGTCTAGTATAATCTTGATATAGGAAACTCACAAACCTTAGTCAAAGGTTTCTCCATTTAGAGAAGATGTTATAAACTCTTAATCAAGAGATTATGGCTCAGGTTTAGTGAGGTATTTGAGATGGTTGTTTCACATACACAAAAACCTACATCAAATTAAAATACCTCTACACACTTAAGAATATAAATCAATCAACTTACTTTCCATTAACTAATTTAATTTACTAATCACTAAATAGATATTACACATATAATAATATCATATCAATCATAATAAGAAATAATTCATTTGTAGCTTTTGGACACTAAGAATTATTGAATCATACAACCAAAATAGATAATCTTAGTTACACAAAGATTGGAAAGAAAATACATAAACACATAAGTTGACAATTGAAATTACTTTTGATCCTGTTTATTAACTCTTCTGACCTTTTACAATTATGGGTTACATGTGTTTAAATAGACTTGGGGATGGGTCACCTCATCTTCTAAGTGAATGGAAAATATATTACATGTCATATTTAGAACTTTAGTTCTAACTATGGTCTCAAAACCATATAAAGTTATCTTACACTTGTTGATAGCTCGACTTAGCCTTTATAAAATTATCTAACATGTGCATGTTTACAAAATGAATAGGCAAATTTTTAAAATATGTTAGAATCATAAGAAGATTATAAATATAAAATATATGTTTATATTATAATGTACTACAAAAAATTGGCCTTTTAAGGTTGAGTCAGTATCTACATGGATGCATTAAATTTAGTGGGAGTTGTAACTATAGCCATCAATGTAGAACTAGATGTGGGCACTTAAATTTACTTCTTCTTTGCCTCTATCTCAAGATAACATTTATGAATCACATCATGTTGATGTATAATTATATCTAAGTTCAAAAGAGATGATCTATGTACCCTGTTAACCTACCCTAGCAATTTTTCATGTTTTCCTTTATCATTTGGATGTTGATTTTGAAAATTTCAACTTGAGTCACCTTTTTCATAGCAAAGCTTAGTTATGATTCAATGTCTTCTAATGGTATCCCTTGTAAACTTTTCTTGAAATTTTCTAAAGCTTATTGAATAAGTTGATTAAAACTAATTCTACATATCAGATTTCATGTAGCATCCTTTGCATTTGATATTTTCAAGTCATTCAAAATTTGTAGGATAAGTGCCTCATACTCCTAGTATTTGGGGATCAATGCCCCAAATACTATTACCAATTCTTTAGATTCTTTTATTCTAATGACTACCATAATTAGGGCATTAGATGCCTCTAATGGGATCATTAGATCTAAATGGTTTTATGCCTTATTGGTTGTGTAAAGAATTAATTATTTTAGTTTATTTTCATCTTCAAAAAATTAAAAAATTAATGTGTTTGGGAAATGTGAGGATAATTCATCCTAAATTGCCTCTAGTGCCTCTAAAGAATTGTGGCCTTTAGATGCAACCTCCTGCACCTCAATTTCAATGCCTACTAGGATGTGAACATTTTAATGTTGTTATTTGATTAGTTCCATTTTCCTTCTAGAATGGCATAGTTATAAATTTAGTTCTAAATATGGTCTCAAAACCATATAAAGATATCTTAAACTTGTCAATAGTTTAACTTATCCTTTACAAAATCATGCAATGTGTGCATGTTTACCAAATGAATAGGTAATATTTTATAATATGTTTGAATCATAAAAAGACTATAAATATAAAATATACACTAATATTAGAATGTTCTACATAAAATTATCCTTTTAAGGTTGATCTAGCATCTGCATGGATGCATTGAGTTTAGTGGGAATTCTAACTATAGCCATTGATGTAGAATTGGATGTGGGCACTTTAGTTTGCTTCTTCTTTTCCTCTATCTCAAGATAACATTTATACATCACATCATGCTACAATATAATTATAAACAAGTTAAAAAGAGATGGTTTATGTACCTTTCTAGCCTACCCAAGAAATTTTTTATGTTCTACCTTTATCATCTGGAAGTTGATTTTGAAATTTTCAACTTCAGTCACCTTTTTCCTTGCAAAGCTTAGGTGTAATTCAATATCTTCTAATGGAAATCCTTATAAACTCTACCTAAAATTATTTGAAGATTATTAAATAAGTTGATCAAAACTAATTCTACTTATCATATTTCATGTATCATCCTTTGCCTTTGAAAATTTCAAGTTATTCAAAATTTGTAGGATAAGTGCCTCGTGCTCTTGGTATTTTAGGATCAATGCCCCAACTACTATTGTCAATTCCTTGGCTTCCTCTATTCTAATGACTACCTTATTGAGGGCATTAGATGCATCTAATGTAGTAATTAGATCTAAATGGTTTTATGCCTTATTAGTTGTATAAATAATTAACTATTTTAGTTTATTCTCATCTTCCTTAAAATAATTAATCAATTTATGTGTTTGGGAAATGTGAGAAGATAATTCAGACTACATTAGCTCTAGTGCCTCTAAATAATTATAGTACTTAGATGTAACCTATTGAACCTAAATTTTAATGCCTATTGGGATGTGATTTTTTTTTGTTTGATTAGTTCTAGTTATACTTCTATATCTTCCCTTGCCTATTTTATGCCCTCCTGTAGTGCCACCTTTGCATATTTATGTGCCTTAGCTAGAAACCTTAATATTCATTATAGGGGGATTGGCCCACCTATCTATTATATCTTTTGGATAAGGGATAGACTTATTTCATTTCCTCTAGATTCATTTCCCTACTAGCTTCATCCTCCAACATTCTCTTTCTTACCTTTTGGATGCTCTTAAACGGCTTGTCAAACAAAGCTGTTATGGATGTGAGCTCTATGATATTAAAACTAGCATTTGAGTAGTATTTGATTTTAGATCAATATTCCATGGAGGAATCACTAAATTATTGGGGTTTATCTCTTGTGTGTTTTTAACCATAGCCTCCTCCTCAATATCTTCATTTGGTTGTTTTTTTGTTGCCTTGAGGAATACGTCAGGTAGGGAAGGCCAAATGATTTTGGACAAATCTAAAACTCCATATTGAGGGAGTGAATGGATCGTGATGACTTGTTTTGCCTTATTCCCATTTATTGAGCTTATAATAGTGGTTTCCTAGGATGGGATTATGGATGGTAAGGGAATATTTATCTAGGTGGATGAAACATAAACTTGGGGAGTGGCCATGGCTATTTCAATTTTATTTGATTCCATTTTCCTCTTCAAGGTTCTGAATATGGTAGTCTTGAAGGGAATACTAATAGTGGACATGATGAATGTGGGTGGAAATGTGGGGGAAGATGAAGCAATGGTAGTGGTATAATACTTATCTACCATTGGAGTGAGTAGAGGAATGTGTAAGAGAGATGAGGAGGTTAATGAATAATTAGGGGTGGAAGTGGCAAATTTCACCCTAGGAGTCTTTAGAATAGAGGAAATTGAAAAAAAACCAACAATAGGCACACATGAAGTAACTAGGTAAGTGGTCTTTAAAGGCTAATCCTTTTTACCTATTGTTTCCTATTTTGTTAGTGTCTTTCCTTTATCATCCATGAGGCTCAGTTCCTTGGCTCTCTCCAATTTTTATTATTCATTAAGTTCTTGTTATTCTTCCTCCACTTGTTAAGGTATTAAAGGAAATCTTTGTGATTTCTCAATTTTTGGAATACCTATGAGGTGAGTCCTTGGCTTCCTTATATATAAAATAGTTGTCTTGGCTTGCAAAGAAAAAACTTGTTGAGTTGCTGCAATAGCTTTATCTATAACTACCCCTGATGATGCAGACTCTTACACTTGGGGGGTAGTTGTAAGATTTTTTAATATAACTAAAGTTGGGGACTCTATTCCCTCTTCACCAGTGGACTCTAGATCAGTGGGATATCCTCAATTTCTTCTAGGATCAATCTCACTCACCTTGGATCTTTCTTGACAATACTCAACTTAAAGGGAAGTTCGTTTTCTAGCTCTACTTGTATATCCATCTATTATGGGGGCTAGATATACCAAAAGATTGAAGTTATCAACCTTAAAACAAGTGGTAACCTATTATGTATTTCCTTCACTATTATTGAAGGTTCTTATTAGATTATTATTAAATAAACCTCCTTATATCCAACAACTTTTTTCTTGTCTAAGACCTGGTCATTATATTTTGCATTTAAAAATAGGAAGTCATCATCATAAGGGACATGTTGTTATGGGATACTAAGGCCCTAAATATGTATTTTTATGTTACCATGGGGATCCCAATAACTATGTGTAAATGTGGGTAAGTAATATCTTGTTCTCATATTACCGACATCTCTAAAGTATTTTCTCTACATGTAGCACATTTTGCTAATGTTCACATGTGACCCATAATATGTGTTTTTATTATTTTTCATAAAATATTCCACAGCACTCCACCATAGTTGATATGTAATTCTTTTCTCTACCAAATTTTCAATTACATATTTATGGAGGTACAAGGGATGGACCTTATGACCAACAATCATAATCACCATGTAGTCAGGATATAACCAATAATCACCCATTAAAACTAGTGTTTTGGATGTGCTTGCTCTAATTTTGGGTATTGGAGACCAATGGATTTCTTTACATAATTGAGTGATGTAGATATTTATTATATATACTCTACCTATTCAACCTTTGATACCTGTACACATGATCACTCATAAATAAACTACATCTTCTTTACCTTATTTAAAAAAAATATTTTTATTTCATGCAATTATCATTTTATTTTGAAAATGTTTAGGCTTCTCTCATTATACATTAATAATACATGTTCATCTCTTTCTATCTTATATATCTTATCCATCTATTTACATTCACTTTCTCACTCTTAACATTCACCTCTCACTCACTTCCACTCATTACCTTAGGCCAAAACACATTAATACTGATCTAGGTATTATACAGATATTATATCCATTTATGTGGCTTCATTAAATCTTAAAAAATTTATTTCCACCTCCCTCAAATCTTCTTGGTATCTCAAATCTCTATCTTACATCACAAACCCATAATTCTCTCTTATTCTCTACTAACCCTTTTTCTATGTTTTTCTAATTATACTTTCATGTATGGAATTTTATTTAAAAAATAGTCATGTATATAACCACCCTATATTATGTTACACACATATACCAAGTTTACAAACTTAAATCCTTTTCTAGATGTCTTTTATAGGCTTTTACTCTCTTCTTTTAGCTATATTAGGTCTTGTTAGCCCCTGTTTGTCACTCAGACCTCCTTATGACATTGGAATAGTTTTTATGCCACTTTAACTATAATATTCACTTATAAAACATTCAAAAATAATATCCTACCAAATTTAAACTATTTTCACTAGTTAGTTTCCTAAAATATCTATTTTATAGCTTATTGTCCTTTTCTACGATTTCATAGGTTCTTGACAAGCCTGAGAGGTTTATATGGGTTTTAGTGAATTATTTCTTGTTTAAAAAATCACCAAGACAATTATATGGTATCTACACCATATTTAATACTATTATAAACCTAAAATTTCCTTATTTCATTCCATAACCACCATAAACAATTACTTTCATAGTATTATAATAACACATTCTGCTTGTTGTTTACCGAGAGGGTTCTTCTTGGGTATGAATGAGTTTATTATAGTTTAAAGATATTATATGACATAATTAAGGTATGTATGAATTACATAAACCCTTTACAATCTCTATGTCTTCCTAACCAATCTTTAAACACATCCCATTCTTTATTTTTTAGTCCTTTTGAACACTTAGTTCATTATTTTCATTAACTGTCTAAGCGTAATAAAAATAGGGTTCCACCCCATAAGTAATTTAAAAAAATATTTCACTCTCATTTAGACAATTAATTACATCAAAACACTTTTTTTTTAATCATATAATAATAACACAATATCCTTCAAAGAACATTCTAAAAACAAGATTCCCTGACTGTATTTAGTGGGCAGGGTCTACACACACAATCTGCCATATGAGGTTTGAAACCTTATTTGAAATAAATTACCAATATCCATGATTAATAATTTTTTTATAAAGGATAAAATTCAAAATATTATGTTATCTCAAGGCACATTACCTTCACCATCAATTCTTCAACTTCATTGAAGAAACATAGGGTTTTTTATATAATCTATAATAAACATCAATCTTGATTACAATAATCCATCTTCTTAAGCCTTAAATATGAAAGGAAAAAACATTTAATTCATAAACACTATCAACATAAACACACAACAAATTTAACATTAAAACATGGAATTTTATTGAATCCACTAAGATATATTTACAACATAGCCCATTTAGGACAAGAAATACATAGCTCTTGTAGGTTCATTATTTCATTCTTCTTCCATACATTTGCTCTTTACAAATTTAAAAACACAAAATATTACTTATCCTAACTTCCTAAGTCCTATGGATCTAACTTTTATAACAATCTAAAACATTGTTTTATACACAATAAAACTACCTTCTTCCTATAACTAACTCTTGATAACTACTTCCACACAATATATTCATCAAAAGACCTTTGTTTCTGGTCATTTACTCGATGACATGTATGTGATGAAGTTTATAAACCCATTATGACCCACACATGACCTAATACAACATTTTAAAAATTACCTTTCATGAAAAAATACAAAATTACTTCAAGACACACATATTCAATTCAAATTTTCAAATGGCCAAAATGGCAAAAAAATGCTAAAGGACCACCTAGGCACATTATAAGACTAATTTAATAGCTCTAATGTTTTATAATTCATGTTTTATTACTAAATACACCAACTTGACATCATTTTCATGATGTACTTACATAATTGAGGATAGAAATTCTCAACAATTCAAACTATGTTCTTTGTATATGTATAAATGTGTAGGAATTGGTAATAATCATAAATGTGATTCTTGACACAGTCTATGGCCAAGATCCAAAGCTTGACAAGTAACTTGTATATTATGCCAATTACAACATTTAAAATATAGGACATCATGTAAAATTAGTTAGTTAGGGTGGGCCATTTACTTTTATTAAGTACATGCTCACTTAATTAGAAGTTGATGATTTCACACAAAGAAAAAATTGTGTTGCTGGTCATCATCAAATGAAGTAAGGGAACCTAATCCAAATTAAGGAAATGTATGTTGGGCATGTCATATACCCTATTAAGCATATCCATCCTAATCCACACTCCCATTCTTAATTTTTTGATATGGTTGGGATTCTTACCTTTATATGTCATGGTTTCCCTAGGGAGAAGCCATGAACTCAACACCTTATCTATTGAATTCTATTGGTCCATGAAACAAGCCTATGTTTATAAAAAAAATCATCTAGAATAGGCAGTGATAAATAACTCCAAAATTCAGCTATGAAGATGCACTCCATGACTTTCTAGTTGTCCATGTGGTGTAAAAATGCATTTTGTGTAATATTCCCCATGAAGAATAAATCTTGTAATAGGTTGATGCGGGTATCACCTCATGCTTGGATACAACTAAGTGTAGTGATTGTCTCTTGAGGGAGAGAAATTATATAATTAATTATCCTTATATGGAAGATAAATTACCATCTATTGAAAATGCGTTGATAGAGTCCATAATATCCCATGATTTAGAATAGTTTCCATACCTATTGTCAAAGATGGTGGCATCATAGACTATGTCTATGACTTTTTTTAAATCCTTTATTGAGAATGGTGGTGTAAAAAGTGCTCCTATAAAACTCTTCGATGATGATGCCATTATATTTATGTTTAATGCTTTCAATTTGTTTATGTATATTGTGAAAAATTCTCCTCTCCACTTAGTCAAATGTTAATTTATAAAAGATTCATAGGTAACTAGGGATTTTGTTTATAAGATAATAGTTGAGTTTAAATTCATTTGTGAGACATGAATATACTAATGGTTGTGCATCATGTATATAGATTTATCATTCAATTATAGTTCATACATTATACATATCCAACATTTATAGGTTTTTTATTATATTCATAGTTTAAATCTCATTAGTTTAGTTGGCAGGTATCCTTAGTAATTATTGGGAAGTCCTATGATTTATTTGCTAAATATAGTGGGATTTTAGTAGTCAAGAATTAGGATTTAGGTTTTATGTTGGGATAGAGCCTAAAATATCCAAATAAATATTCCAAACACAAACCCTAAATAAAAATCCTGAGGACCAAAAATGTCAAAACAAATGTTCCAAATAAAATCACTAATACAAAAAACCCAAAGACCAAAAAATCTTTGAACTACATAAAGCTTATGATGACTATTTTAGATAATTCATCTGATCAAAAATACCAAAGGCCAAATATATTCAAAACAAATGTTCTGAACAAAATATTTGAAGAGCAAATTTATGATAAAAGACAAGTCATTCATAACAATTATTTAGACAAAATGTTTAATGTGAAAACTTTGAATTAGTAAATACTAAATAAGTCTTTCAAACATAAAGTAAAAAAAACATGATGAATTAATCCTAATGAATAAGACCCAAAAAAATATCTTAAGGACCAATTTTTTGATAAATAGGTCTGAAAAAAAGTTCAAAGACCAAATGTTGAATAATTCTTCTAAATACAACTAAGTCTCGAACAACCTACATGGTTCAATTTTTTTCCAAAAGGCATTAATAAGGTCAGTCCATAAAAATGTAAAATAGAATGATTTATTGTTATAAGTGTAAAAACTAAGGATTAATTTGATTAGAACTTTTCATAGACATGTAGAATAAAGTCTCAATAAACAAGGCCAAAATATAAAAAAAAGTGGGTCCCCATGTCTCTTTAGAAAAAAGGGGTATATTGGGTACAAAAAATGGTGAATTATAGGGGGAAAACTTTTGAGTAATCAAGAACCCAAAACTTTGGTTATTAATTTCAAATAAAACATGAACTATGCCACAAAAAAATTAGAATTAAAAATGTGAAAGAGACTCTTAAATACAATCACACAACATACTTGCCTTCTCATGTATGGATCTATGTGTTCTAAAGGTGATGTTCATTTAACCCTTATTGTAATGAGATTTTCAAAGGCTTGATGAAGCTATAGTTTTCATTATATTTTTTCTTAACTCTCATTAAATTAATGGAAGCTCATCCATTACTCTATTTTCAACTAGGCATCCATAGCCCCGATAGAGATAACTTAGGTTCTTTCTCTCTTCTTCCTCTTTTTTCCTAATAATGGATGGTATGTTGACCTTATTTCATCATGTGATCCTTTTGATTTTTTTAGATATTATATTGGATTCATCGATTGGTATTTTGAACTCATTTATTCTTTTCTTATTTTCTTTCTTTTTTTATTCAATGGAAGGAGGAGAGGTGAAACCCCCATGAGATGGTATAGTTATAAAATATATGATTTACAAGAACACCCCTACCAACTATTTCTACACCAATAATTATCACCTCCAACAAATATTAATATTATAAATGTGATTGGTCTAATGAAATAAGAAAACTTTCTAAACTCATATGAAGTATTTGGGAGTAACTTTCACATACCTAGTAGTAATATTCAATTATGACACAACCCAAAATGATTATGATTACATACCTAAGTCTTGAGAACTCTAAATAAAGGAGAATATAAAATTTGTGAACAAACCCCAAGTTTTGAATCTTTTTTAAATTTCCCTATTCTATTACAAGTCTATTTAAGTATAAAATAGAGGCCCTAGTTAGTTGGATATTAGCTTGGTAATGGTAGAATAAAATGATTTAGATTGTCATAAGAAATAACAAAAAATATAGTCTAGAATGTACCAAACTAACCTAAGAAATAAGGAAAACTAAACTAAGAAATCAATAAACTATACTAGGAATGAAATAAATGTATAAACTAGAAATCAAGAAATCTAATCTAGAAAGCAATAAACTAACCTAATCCCACCTTTACCATGATTATTCCTCTTTGAATTTTATGTGTTATAGTTTTAGATGAATTATATGACTGATGATATTTGGGTTATAAACCTTTAATTATTCATATCTCCAAGCAATCACATCTCTATATTGAGTGACTAAATCCATCACCCATTATCTTTCTTCTACAGTGTAGCTGAGGCTAATGTTAACATAGCATGGGCTATGTTCATCACCTAAATTCTCCATTTTGAATTTATAATCATTGACTTTGGATTTCCTAAGATACTAAGCTTAAGGATCTATATCAAATGGTATTTATAAGGAGACCAAACTAGTTAGGAGACAATTCTCTTTGAGATAGAGGATACCTTCTTTATCTGACTCCTCTTGGTAGAGATGACTAAATTCCTTATCATTAATGATTTATGACTCAAATTATCTTGAATTGGTTAGAAAATAAATGATCTAATTATTGTCATCAATGACTTGGAAATTTTATATGTTGTTAAGAATATAAATATAAGGTATTAACTCAATAGAGAATTTCTTTACCCTAGATTGTTTAAAATGCTCCAAATTAGCAACAACAGTAGCTAGTGAATTTGTATCTTGATTTTTCTATTTAGGAACTAGTAATATGTTAAAACCTTCAAATATCTCAATAAAATCCCATGATATATGCTTATAAATTTTCAAATAATATATATTAAACTAGTATTTGTTTCTAACCTGATTAACTACCAACTCTGAATCCCCAAATACTAGCAATTGTTTTACATTATTCTTGAGTGAAAATTGTAATCCTAGGATTAAATCTTCATATTCATCCCTATTTTTAGTGTAAGGGAATTGTAACCTATATGCTACTAATAATTTCTTCCCATGTGGATAAATTAGTTCAATTCCTATACCTGATTTTTATTTGGATTTGACACTATCAAATTATAGAGTCCATAGTTGATTGGAACCCTCAAATTCTAGCTCTTGTATTTGATTTTGCATAATATAAGTGTAAATAATAATGCTATGGGATTCATAATTTACCTCTTCTTTATTCACATTATAATTTTTGATAGAGTATTTCATCTTTGGTTCTCTATTGATTTGGATTTGATTTGTAATGCCTCTTTATGGTACCCAGATATGGGAGAAATCCATTAAGAGATATCCATTGAGTGTTTTAGACTAGTCCCTACTCAGAAATAGTCCATATCCTTTAGGTATGTCTACCACAAGGATGCCTATAGTCATCTAGACTCTTGACTCAAATGCTACTTTAATACATACATTAGTTGATTTTCCAACCATTGGTACCACCATTTTATTCAATTATGAAACTATTCTCTTTGAATGGCTTAGAGTTAGACCTAGATTTTGACATATATAAGTAAGAATTAGAGTTGTTGAAGCTCTAGAATTAACTAAAAAAATATGAATACTATTACCAAATTCCCTGATAGTAAACAAAAAGTGGGGAACCTCTAGTTTTCTTTTATAGATGACATTGGTGTCAATAGCCTTTGTTTTATCTATATATGATTTTTTCCTTTCCATAGGAGCCTTACCTATGATAGAATTCCATACTAGCTCCTTCTGTTAGTGATCTGAGTAAATTTATAAAGACTAATATTTGATTTTATTTTCTTCATGTCCTCAATGATGTTGTATCTTCCTTTGCTTTGTTCTTCCTTATTTTGAGGCTAATCATTCCATTATGGGGGAGGTGTATATTATATCTTTTGGATAAAGAATAGAATTATTGCCTTTCCTGTAGAATAATTTCCCTACTACCTTCATCCTCTAACTTTCTCTGTCCTACCCTTCGGATTCTCCTAGATGACTTCTCAAACAAATTTATTATGGATGGGAACTCTATGATTTTAAAATTTGGAAATTGATCAGTCTTGAATCTTAGATCAATAGAATATAGAGGATTCATTAGTTGATTAGGGTCTATCTCTTATGTGATTTTAACCATGACCTCCTCCTCAAGATCTTTAACTCATTGTTGATTTTTGGTTACCTTGAGGATTGTGTCAGGTAGGAAAGGCCAAATTATTTTGGACCAATCTAAAACTCTTTATTGGGGGAGTGGATGGACCATGATGACTTTCTTTTCCTTCTTCCCCTTGTGTAAGCTTATAATAGTGGTTTCCTATGATGGGATGTTGGATGATATGGGTAAAGTGATTTGGGTGGATGAAACATGGAGTTAGGGAGTGGCCATGGTTGTTTCTATTTTCTTTAATACCCTTTTACTTTTCAAGGTTCTAACTATAATAGTCCCAAAAGGGATACTAGTAGTGGCCATGATGGATGTCGGTGTTAGTGTGGGGGAAGATGGAGAAATGGTAGTGTCATAATCCTTCTCTATTTTTGGAGTGAGCAGAGGAATGTGTAAGAGAGAGGAGGAGGTTAATGAATCATTAGGGGTGTAAGTGACAACTTTCTCCTTAGGAGTCTTCAAAATAGAGGAAATTAGAATAGAACCAAAAATAGGCACACATGAAGAAAATATGGATATGGTCTCTAAAGGTTAAGCCTTTTTACCTATTGTTTCCTCCATGATTGGTTACTTTCCTTTATCAGCCATGAGGCTCAGTTCCTTGGCTCTCCCCAATTTTGCTTCTTCATCAAGTTCTTACTATTCTTCATCCACTTATTGAAGTATTGAAGGAAATATCTATGATTTCTTAAATATTAGATTACCTTTAAGGGGAGTCCTTGGATTCCTTATATATAAAATAGTGGTCTTGGATTCTAAGGAGGATCCTTTTTTAGTTGAGGTAGCATCTTCCTTTGTAGATACCCATTATGATGTAGATTTTTTCACTTAGGGGGTAGTTGTGGGCATTATAATGTAGTTATAGTTGGGGGCTCTATGCCTTATTCATCAAAGGACTCTATATAAATGGGGTCTCCTAGTGATCTCCTAGGATTAGGCTCACTCATATTTGGCTCTTTTTTGATAGCTCTCAACTTAAAGGGATTTTCTTATGATGGCTCTCTTTGTATCTTCATCTACTATGAGGGATGACTATACAGAAAATCTAAACTTATCTAACTTGCAATAAGTGGTAGCCTATTATGTGTTTCTTTCATTATTATTTAATAATCCTATTGGATTATTCCTAAATGATCCTCCTTATAGCCAACAACTTTTGTCCTATCTAAGACATGGTCATCATCTTTTGCATTCTTAAATAGGAATTCATGGTTATAAGGGACATGTTGATATCATATACTAAAGACCTAAATATGTCTTTGTATGTCACAATTGGGATCATAATCCTTATGTGGCAATGTGGGTGAGTGATATCTTTTTCTCTTATTCCCCACTTCTCCAAAGTGTTATCTCTCAGTGTAACACATTTTGCCAATGATCACATGTGACCCATAATCTATGCTTTTCTTGTTTTTGATCGAATATTTCTCAACACTCCACCACAATTAATAATTTATTTATTTCTCTACCAACTTGTCAGGTACATATTTGGGAAGGTATAAGGGATGGACCTTATGACCAAAAATCATAATCACCATGTAATCATGATATAACTAGTAATTACCCCTTCTAACTAGTGTGTTGGCTATGCTTGCTCCAATTTTGGGTAGTAGATACCCATGGATTGCTTTCCATACTTGAGGATAGACATCCTTAATAATTTAAACCATGTTATTTGTATATGCATAAATGTGAAATAATTGGTAATAATCACAAACGTGATTCTTGACATAGTCTATGGCTAGGATCCAAATATCTCCAAAGACCTTGTATACTATACCCATTACAACATCCAAAAGATAGGACATAATGTAAAAGTGGCTAGCTAGAGTGGGAAATTTACTTTTGTGAAAAACCTACTCTCTTAATTAGAATCTGATGATTACACCTAAAGGAAAAGTTGTGTCATTGGTCATCATCAAATGAAGTAAGGGTACCCAATCCAAATTAAAGAAACAGATGTTGGGCATGCCATACACCCTATTAATAAGCACCATCTCAATCCACACTACCATTCTAAATTTGTTGATAGGGGTGGGATTATTAACTTTATATGTCATGGTTTCTATAATGAGAATCCTTGATCTCAACACCTTATCTATTGAATTTTGTTGGTTCCATGAAACTAGCTTATGTTTATCCAAAAAAATGTTTGTAACTAGTAGTGATAAATAACTCTAAAATATAGCTCTAGAGATGCATGCCATGACTGTATGGTTTCCCATATGGTGTATAAATGTATCCAATGTAATATTCGCCACAAAGAAATAATTGTATAATAGGTCGATACAAGGCATCACCTCAAGCTTGGCCACAACTAAGTGTAATGCTTATCTCTTAATGGAGAGAAAGTCTATAATGAATTATTGTTCCATGGTAGATATATTACCATCTAGTGAAAATATATTGACAAAGTCCACAATATCTCATAATTCAAAATAGTTTCCATACCTAGTGTTGAATATGGTGGCCTCATAGACTATGTCCATGAATTGTATTGAATCCTTTATGGAGAATGGTGATGGTAGAAGTGTTCCCCTAAAACTTTTAGATGATGATGTCATTACAATTATGTGTGGTGCTTGAAGTTTTTTTATGTGTTCTATGAAAAAAATTCCTCTCCACTTAGTCACTTGTTCATTTGCAATAGATTCACATATAACTAGGGATTTCATATGTAGAATAGTAGTCAAGTTTAAATTCATTTATGAATAGTGAATATGTCAATGGAAACACATCATGTATATATGTTAATCATTCAATTATATTTTTTATGTTATAAATGTTCAATGTTCATATGTTTTATATTATCTTCATAGTTCAACTCTCATTAGTTTAGCTGGAAAGTATCCTTAGCAAGTATTGGGATGTATTTTGATTTGTTGGCTAAATATAGCAAGATTTTGATAATCAAGAATCAGGAGTCAAGTTTTGTGTTGGGATCAAGCCTAAAATATCCAAAATAATTTCAAAAAAAAAGCCTAAATACCAAATCTATCAGAATAAATGTTCTGAACAAAATGCCTAATATAAAAAACTTGAAAACCATAAAATCTTAGAGTTACATAAAGCTTGTGATGATTGTTTTAGATAGTTTGTCTGATCAAAAATCCTAAAGACCAAATCTATTTAGAATATGTTTTGAAAAAAATATGTAAAGACCAAATTTTTGATAAAAGATGATTTATTCAAAGTAATTATTTATATAAAATATTTGACGCAAAAACTCCAAATAAGAAAATACTGAATAAGTCTCTCAAACATAAAGTCCAAAAAAAAACCTTGATGAATAAGACCTGAACAAAATGTTTGGTAAACCAATTTTATAATAAATAGGTCTAAACAAAAAGTTGGAAGACTATCCCAAATAATTCTATTGATTATAGCTAAGTCTCAGAAAACCTACATAGCTCAATTTTTTTCAAAGGCATTAATAAGGTTAGTCTATAAAAATGTATAATATCATGATTTGTTTTTCTAAGTGTAAAAACTAATGAGTAATCCAATTATAACTTTGCATAGACATGTTGAAAAAAGGCTCAACAAGCAGGTCCAAAATCCAAAAAAAATTTGTCCCCATTTCTTTTTGAGGAAAAGGGGTATGTTGGGTATAACAGACACTAATTAAACATTGACATTAAGTTCACCTAAAAATTCATCTAGTAAAATAAAGGGTATTAATTTGACATTGATGACCAAAAAAGATAAAGGAATTTTGACAATTAATGACACAATACATATCTCTAATATATAACAAATGACTATAAACTATAAGACTTTGATTACTACAAATAATTTAGAATAACTGACACTTATATTGGATTTGACACAAGTGATTAATGTACATACAAACTATGTTTATTTGAATATATAAATTTTAGCTATAATAGGCATTAACTCTAATCATAGACAATGTAAGAAAAACTAATCACTTCAAAATAAAAGAATTTTTTAAAAATCTAACAAAATAACTCAAAGTACCTAAACACATACTAAAGTAAACAATAAGTAGTACATGTTTTAGATTTATTTCCTTGTGGATGCGCATGTAATGTTGGTAAATGTGCAAATAATTTTAATGTTAATTATTTATCAATGGATGAAGATATGGAAATATAAATATCTATATTTTAGACGCTAGGATTATTAGAGCTTTATGTCATTCATTAAAAAAATTCATAGTCAACATTAATGGTAGAGATCTAGATTGCACCCTAGTTCGAAGCAAAAGTATTCAGGTCCTACATCCAAATCTAGCTCAACATGGGATTGACCGTAGGATGTGGGTATCCTATAATGGGGCCAGACCTTTAGGATTTTTAATGAGGGTACCTCCTTTGATGCATCTTTTTATCTTATTTCCACTACTAAAACCTACTAATGAATAGAGAAAAGGGAGAGAGAGATAACACGAAATGGAAACCTAAGATAAATATGGTGATGTACATAAATTATGGTTAATCCACTCTATTTGAAATCTTAAACACTAATGAAACAAGTAAAAGACTAGATCTAGGACTTAAAATATCTATCATACATTAGTATTTCATGTAGAGGTTCACCAAGTTATGGAGAGGTCTAATACAAGGCACTAACCAATCAAAGTATCCACATGTAGGATTTAATCAAAAGATATAAAACACTAAACATGACCTACATAACAAGATCAACTAGCAACTAGGTGAGATCAATAATTTACAAGGGAGAAAAGATCTACCACATATGTAAATCAATTGGCATGTACAACTATACTAGAATAATGAAATATGAAAGTAGTAATGTATTCATCTCAAGAGGTTATGGTCATAAGCTCCATCTTGGTAGAGTTAAGTCATGCCCAATAGAAGGATCAAATAAATCCATTTTTTATCTCAAAATCCTATATATATATATATATATATATAGTATAAAGGGAGAGAGATAGATGAGAATAATGCGTAGGAGAGTGGAGAAAAGGTCCTAGTCATAAAGAAATGTGATGATAGTTTATTATCTCATTTTTTATGTGTGTATTTTTCTAATAAGCTAACCTTTATCAACAAGATAACTTCACTTATTCTAATAGTCCTTGATCTCCTTTCATTAGTTGAGAGACCCCCACTAGAAGACAAGGGTTGTTATGCACGGTGACAAAGTTTGTTTGAGCATAATCAATGCCTTTAATTGATTTTATAACTATCAATTCACCACCTTGGGACCCTAAGCCCACTTGATGTGTTCATAAACATCAAATCATTGAATCCTAAAATTGATATTACCATGCCATGAATGATGAGTATTACCTACTTTGTCAATAATTTAGACACATCAACAAATGAGACCCTTGGCATTAATCACAAATCTAATCCATTTCCATGTTCAGATCATAGGTCCATTCTATAATTAGAAAACCAATCTAAGACTATTGGTTTTCCCATAGATGTTATATTGATGCTAAACTATAGACTACATAACTCCTTTTTTGGATTCAAATAGGCCCAAAATAGGTCCATTCTACTTCCTAAAGAGTCTTAAAGGTCTACTAGTAGTCAATCCATAAATATTTTCTCTTGGTCTAATTTGGATCATGCTCAAACTCTGTTCCATTCATATTTATTCTCCTTAGTCAAAAGTTATCCCTTTGACCTCCATCAAAAGTGTCCTAGGCCTACCTTTGTTTAATTGTCTATTGAAATCAACTTAGATATTAACCCTATTAACCCATATTTCACCATTGATCTTGATATATATAATAATATGTGGTTGATTGATCTTCTACTAGCTTGAATGTGCTCATGCCACTTGTAAACCATGCATCCATTTTCCAAATCCACTCGCTCTTTGAATTAATTACATGTCATTGATCTTGAACCCATAATTGAACATGAGCCAATGATCTACCTGGGACCATTACCCTATCTTTACAAGCTCACTATTAGATTTGACCTGGGCAGCTAAGATTTGGACACTTGTCAATCTTGTGCTTAATCAAAGATGCTTTTGATGATTTTTGAATGAAAACAACTATTTTATGATGCCTAACTTTTATGTCTATGTACTCATAAATTGATGTTCATAAGAACATCAATGAAGTTTGTAAAACCATCAATCTTTAGACCTTAATGGATGACTATTGATCTTGAACATCTCATCTACTTCCCATGCATTTTCCTCGTAACAAGTAATTCTTTTGGATTTAGCATTTTAGCCTTTTGAATTAGACAATGTTTTGGAAAAAAATTATTTTGGGCTTCTACCTTTGAGATAGTTTCCCCAAAGGAATTTTTTCTTTTAATTTTTAATATGGGCTTTGTGCAAAACAATTTATCTAAAATAATTTTATCTTTAGAATCTCTTCTTGTAGACAAAATGTCTAAGAGAATGAGCCTATGGGAGATTTATCATAGATAATTTGTCTAAAATAATTTGGACTAATCATTTTTATAGAACACTTTTTTCCAAAATAAACTCTTTCCTCAGGCTTTTTTCTTTGAAATGACATTTATGACCCTTTGAGACTTTTGTGTAGGACACTTTACTAAAAAATGACGCTTCAAGATTTTTGAATCAACCACTTTCTCAAAAAATAAGCCTTTAAAACTTTTGTATCAAGACACTTTGTTGAAGAATGAACCTTTAAGAAAAATTATTTGGATAATTTTCTTAAAAGAAATACCATATAGGCTTTTACTACAGAGAAAAATTCCATAAGAATTTGTGTCTTCAGGCCTTTTATTTTGGACAAAATGTCTAAAATAGTCCTTGATACTTAGCCAAAAAATTTGAAAAAAATTACCCAAAATAATGAACATTTAGTCAAATAAAGGTTTGAAAGAAATTAGCTTTATCCCTATAAAGTTCGAAAGAATTCCCAAGTAAATACTTGGACAACAAAGGGTATTTTTTTACTTAGATTCTTAGGTTGCTAGCTCTTCTAGATTCATACTTGAAATTTTGTTGGATTTTTGAAGGCTCAAGTGAACTATGAAAACCTTTCTCAACTTCTTGCTCCATACTTGATATTTGGAACATGGCATTTCCTCTATACAAATTGTTGTATGTGGGCCAAAACTCCAAAATTTGTTGCAACTCATAGGGAAGCATGCATGTTATGATTGAGAACCCATATAATAGCATGAATAATCCATTGGGCATGGATTCAAGTATATAATTGACAAGGTTGGATATTTTAGGAATTTACTCTTAAAGTATAAAGGACCAAAAGAAATAAAATAAAACAAGTGTCTAAGGAAATTTGGAAAAGGAAACAATAGAACAAAAAGGAAATGTGCATAAGGCACTGTTGATGCCTAAATATGTACCATAGGTGCCGAGAATGTTTAGAAACACTTCTCATTTATAAATTCTTAAGAATATAATTCATTATTTATAGGTTTTGGTAATCCTTTTACCTTTTGGTGGAATAGAGGTAGAATAAGTGATTGTTTCATAATATTTATATTAGTGGTTGTTGGGAGCCACTATGTCCAAATAAAAAATATATGTATAATATGAAGTAACTATGCAAATAATAGTGAATTATGATCAATAACTAAATTAATAATTAATTTAGGATGGACATTCATAATGAAAAGCTAAACCAAGGTGATCAAGTTAAAAAAAGAATCGAAATGAAGGGTAGGGTAGAAAGAAATGTTGTTGATCTTCATTCCAGGCATCATGACAAAGTTCAAGTTTCATCTAGGCATGAAATTTAAACCAACATGTGAAGTGAAAAATCTTAGCCCAAATCATATCACACATTAGGAAAAATTCTAAGGAAGGTATGGAAAGATGAAGATAAGAACTAGGTTCACTTTAAATATTTACTCCTACAAGCAAACAACATTGGCCCAAATGCAAGAAGAGTGAGAAAATCAAATTAACTTAAGAAATTTTATTAAATATAGAATTGGAATAAGTTAAAAACTCTAAAATAAAATATTCACACCAATAATCCATAAGAACCATTAAAATATGGAAATCATAACAAACAAATGAGAGATAAGCCATGATAATAAACACACAGACATATATTGGATAATCTTTGTAGAATTCATTGCTTGTATTGCTTTCTCCAAGTTTACAAAGTAATTTTGTCTCTAAGAACTCTCCTTTTACAAAATGGTAGTATTTTATTTTCTAGGAGGAAAAGGTAGTATACTGATTAGTTATAAGATACAAATGCATAAGTAAGGATAGTTGTCCTTTTTCTACAAAGTTCTAGAATACACTTGCATTTCTAAACTAAACTAACCTAGAGGAAAATATGCCACCATACTTTGAAAAATGATTATTTTTGTGTTCCAAATGGTTTATAAGTTAATTATTTTGGGATCAAATTGCAATTAAAATCTCTTTTATCTCAATTATGATCAATCTAAGTTCAAATTAGGGATTTTATACAATTTTGGGGATCTCCTTAAGCTTTAATGGTGATGGCTTATTTGGAACTCAATCATATGTGGCTTTTCAAGAATCCAAGATCTTCATTTTGTTATTTTGTTCCTCTGTGGCACTTAATTGGAATCTATCTATCAATATTTGTGGCATTTTTTATAAATGCCTTCAAAGCACTAGCCATTGTTATTTAAAAATTGCCTTTTACTTTGCATCATTTGATCAAGATCCAAGAATCAATGTGGGATATTGATCATGATCTAAGCCCTCTTATGTCATTATCCATCTTCAATCAAGCCCTATGGTTGTGCCACTTTGCACCTCCATTGGATTTATGAGCTCTGAATCCTATATCAATCACATATCGAATGACAATCTACCACTTGTCAAGCTCATAGGCTTTCGAATCTCTCTTAAATAGTCATCGATGATTTCACACATTTGGATCAACTAGTCCTAATGAAGAATGATCCATTAATCTTACAAGGTGCATGAGATTTAATTAATGCATTTTTATAGAAAATAACTTAGGTTCAAATGCTTTTAGCTAACTCTATTTCATATTAATAAACATGCCACAGACTTAGGTTAAAGCATTTTATGCTACATTTTAGATCATAATATCAAATGACCCATCGAATGATATAAAACATGTCCCATTGTCTAAGTAAAATATTTAAAGATCTTGAATTTTATGGCCTCATGAATGTCAATGACAACCTCATTAATGTCAAATGACATTTGTGAGAGAATAAAATTTAAGCTTGTGAAGTTCTTTTGGTTCAGTGGGATTAAACTTGATAATCATGTAGACATAAATGATATCCTTGTAGACATCAAATGATGTTCATGTAATCATTAGTTTTAATCTTTTCAAGTTAATGTATTCCATGGATCTTGGATTAAATTGTATTCATCTGATCAAGAGCCATGATGCAATGAGAGCTATCTAATAATGATATGAGTGAGTGCATGCCATTGGTTTATTCAATCCTAATGACTATGAGAGTACCACATGGCAGCTTTATGGATATTTTTTGGCCTTTTAAATTTTCATTTCTGTGTTAACTCCATTAGATCCTTGGTCTTGATGAGGTGAGAGCCATTTATCATGATCTAAATTTTTGTACATGACTAGTCTGAAGGACCAAATTCTCAAGCTTGTTAGGATTTCTTTGCTCTATTAAATCAAGAGTCATGATGAAGTGAAAAACATCAAATCTACAAAGAAGCAAGATATTAAAGTGAGGAGTCAAGATGAAGTAATAACATAGGCTAAAGTGTTAAAACTAAGGTCGCATTCATGTTAAAAAATATGAATGGGGCCTTAGGGTTAAAAATTTAGGCTAAATTTTTAAAAAAGGGGACCATGCTAAAATAAAAGGATCCTACTAGCATAACATTAGAACACATTAAAAATAAAGGAAACAAAAGGGGGGAAATAATAAAGGGGACCAAACATGATTTTGGGCTAGGGTTCGGTCATGTTGTGAAACATCACTAAGCCTTAGCATAAAATTAGGCTTAAGTCAAAGTTCAAATTATTCCCAGTGAAAGCATTATTTTCAAATGTAAATTTAAACAAAGGGTTTATGCTAGGATTTTTTTAAAGGAGTGTTTCATTGCATGAATCTATCAATAATATTCTTCAAATCAAAGTCTAGTAAAATCATGAATGAAGATAAACAATGAGGATCTAAGCATGATCCATTTATAAAGGCTCCATGAAACCTACAACTTATCACATGAATGGAAACTATTTAGCATCATTAGGTAACCTTAAATTAAAACCATAAACCAGTAGGCCAACTTTTTTGTTATGGTCCTAGTGGGCAGACTTCACTAACGCCTCAAGGTTTTGGTGTAGCAGTTCGTTACATGTGGTATCAGAGCCTCCACCTAGGTTCAAGTCACAGATCTAGTGGTTATGCCAACATGGTAGTGTTCATCTAGGGATCATACACGTAGAGAATCCTAGGGTACAGGCACAAATCTAGCCCAGAGTTTGGGCTTCAAAAGTGTGGTGGGATGTTATGGTCCTGGTGGGCAGACTTCACTAATGCCTCGAGGTTTTGGTGTAGCGGTTCATTACATTTTTCAAAGTGGATGATCTTCAAATTCTAATAATGTTTAAAATAACCCATGATTTTAGTGTTAAGTTAAAAAATATATCAAGGGTACCAATTTTTTTAAAATGGTGGTATGTTGACCTCAACAAACACTTAGATGAAAGCATAAAAATCTACCTACCCTAAACTAACTAGTCAAAATGGAACCTATACAAAACCATTAACTAGTTGCATAAAATAGCTACCTTTTCTTACTAATTTGATATTCTTTACATTCTTGATGGAAAAAAACCAAAGATGGATAAGGACTAGATAATGGACATATTGAAAATATACTTCTCAAAAAAAGTAACAAAAATAAACTTACCCACCCAATCTAATTGATTAGACATACAAAAATTTTGGGGTGGATAGGCAAGATGACCTTACTCCTTTTGATGCTAAAATTTTTTCTCTAAATTTATAAAAACCTATTATGGCTCCTCCTTGGCATATTCTAAATGATATAGGTACCTAATACAACATCCTTTTGTCAATACGAACATTGAGAAATCAGATTTTACCTCACTCCTACACTTTGTTGCTTCATCATTACAATTTTTAAGCACAATTAGATCATAGTATTCTTGAAGCACATACTCATATTAAAATATTTATTCAATCTTAAGTTTATCCTCCATCACACAAGGTGGTAGTTCATCAAGCTAAAATTCTTGAGTACTCAAAATGTCTTCCTCAACAACCTCACTTTGGATCTCATCTTGTTCCTCAATTGTAAATGAGGGTTGATTTGAATATTCAAGGTCCAAAAATACACCTTTATCTTGTTCAAGGTATGATTTCTCTGGTTCTTGATTTTGATCCTCTTCTGGATCTATAAAGAATGGACTTTTGATAGTCCATTCAATTTTTGCTTCATTTTAAATTTGAGGATTATCCTCATCAAGATTCAGTTCAATCATGTCAAATCCATGCCAATAAGGTTCATTTAAAATTTACTCTTCCCATTTGAAATTAAGTGGGTTGCTTATTATGATTCCCTAATCATAGACACTTGCCTTGTCTTCTTCAATTTCAAATATGAATACAAGATCCTCCTCTATCCTTTGTGCAATAGGGTTTTTATCTAAAAGGGAGATGGTGGGAAGGTAAATAAGTTCACATTTCTTGTAGCTTATGAGATTATCCTTACAAATAGGGAATTTGAAGTTCACCTTGTCATTTTGAAAGCCTTTTAAAATTGACTTACATGAGGGAAAAGTGTAGGAAGTAGCCTCTTTTTATTTAACCAGTTCTTGAACCTCCATGACTAATACCTCTTTCTTATTTTTTTTTATATGCCTTCCTTGACTGACTTCCATAAGGGTAATGTTTAAGAAATAACTACCTTTTCTTGATTTTGACTCTCTTCCTCTTTCCTCATTTTTATCTCTAATTCCTTAATTTTTCTATATATATTCTCTTTGAAAAGCCTCTCTTTAAGGTGGTCAGTGGCCTCATAAATATCAATGACACAAGAGGGCTTGCATGAGACAAAAGAGGATTAATAAGGAGGATAATTGGGATCTTGGATATCAACAATAGGTTACTCCATAACAATCTCCTTATTTTTTTGACAACTTTCTTAAATAGATTTCTAGGAAGGAAAGGTCTAAGGAGCACATGAATAACTTGGCATATAAGAGGGGTCCTTGGAGTAGTCCCTTTGGGAGGAATGGGTGGCACATAACAAGACTAAGGTGGTGTATATGAAGGCATATAAGATTGGTGAGGTTGGACTTGCTACTCTTAAAGGCCTTTTAGGTTATCCTCAATGCTTTAAATGTAACCACTTACACCCACCATCTCTCTTATGAGATTGTTCCAATTTTATGTCTTAAAAAATGACTATTTTCCTTTTACTTATTGTAATGAATCTCTCACATGAAAAATTAGGTGATAAGGGACATCTTGGCCATAACACTTTTGTGAGCATAATTCTAGTGCATGCTTATCAAGGATCACTAAATTTGTCTTAATTTATGGTATGTATGGCTCATGATAGGTCTGGTAAGGAGTAGTATTAAGATGGGATTATTTTTCATATGGAGGATTAGGAAAATACTCTTGCATATGTGATTGATATAGGTCCTCATATTGCTATTGAGGGTTATGAAGAAGGTAAGAGCCATTCCCTTAATAATAAAGATCATGATAAACTTGATAAGGCTCCTAATAGCTTTGAAAAAAATCTTAGTTGGGTTGATTAGGATCATATGGATCATGAGGACCAAATTGGAGATGTTGATAAGGAGGTGGATAATAGGGATATTCACCATAGATATTCATATTGACCTCATATATCAAATGATATGTAAAAATTGACTATGTTATCTAATGAGACATACCTAGTCTTCTCATTACCATAATCTTGATTCAAAGTTTCCATTAGTGCTAACTTCTTGCTTCCAAAATTTGATTAGAGGAAAACACACCAAGATATTTATACTCTTTTGGACCTAGTCCCACTAGGCATGTTAGAAATAATACAGATAAAGATTGCACCTTAGTTGGAATCAAAAGTTTTTAGGTCCTACTTCTAAATTTAACATAACATGGGACTGACCCCAAGCTATGGGTTTCCTATAATAGGGTTAGACCTCTAGGATTTTTAATGAGGCTAGCTCCTTTGATGCATCATTTTAGCATCTTTTCACTACTAAAATCTACTAATAACTAGATAAAATGGAGAGAGAGATAATATTAAAGGGAAACCTAATCTAAAGATGGTTATGTACCTAAATTATGGTTAATACAAACTATTTGAACTCTTAAACACTAATGAAACAAGTAAAAGACTAGATCTAAGACTCCAAATATCTATCATACATCAATATTTCATGTAGAGGTTCACCAAATTATCAAGAGTTGAGGGATGTGATGGAGAGGTCTAATGCAAGACACTAACTAGTCAAAGTATCCACATGTAAGCTTTAGTAAAAAGATATAGAACACTAAACATGACATGCATAACAATATCAACTAGTAATTAGGTGAGATCAGTACCTAACAAGGGAGAAAGGATATACCACATATGTAAATCAATTAACATGTAAAAACTATAAAATAATAATGAAATATGAAATTAGTCCTATATTCAAATCAATAGGCTACGATTAGAGGCTCCATCTTGGCAGAGTTTAGTAATTATGAAGAGAGGGATCCATTTTTGGCTAAAAAGCCTTTATATATAGGAAAAAAGGAGAGAGAGAGAGATGAGAAAAATGTGTAAGAGAGTGGAGAAAGGGTCCTCATCATCAATAAATGTGATGATAGTTCATTGTCTCTTTTTGTATGTGTGTTTTCTTCTAATAATCTAACCCTTATCAACAAGCTAGCTTTCATTTATTTTTATAGTTCTCACTCTCCTTTCAATGGCTAAGAGATCCCAATTAAAAGATAAGGGTTTGTTATTCATGGTGACAAAGTCTATTTGATTGTAATAAATGCCTTCAATTTCTTATGTAACTATTAGTTCACCACCTTTGGACCCTAAGACCACTTGACATGTTCATAAGGATCAAATCCTTGAATCCTAAAACTGATAGTGCCATGCTATGAAAAATTATTAATACATACTTTTTAAATGATGGATCCACATTAATATATGATACCCTTTGCATTAATAATAATTTTTTTTAATTTCCATGTTTGGATCATAGGTCCATTTTATAGGTAGAAAACCAATCTAATACTATTGGTTCTCCCATAGACATCATAGTGATGCTGACCTATAGACTATATAGCTGCTTTTTGAGATATAAATAAGACAAAAATAGGTCCATTACACTTCCTATAGAGTCTTAATGGTGCCACTCAATCCCAAAATATCTTCTCTTCATCCAATATGGATCATGCTTGAAATCTATTTCTTCCATATTTGCTCACCTTGGCTGAAAATTATCCCTTTAACCTCCATCAAAACTGTCTTTGGCTTGCATTTATTTAATTGGATATTTAAATCAACTTGAATATTGACCCTATTGACCACTCTCACATCATTTATTCTAGTCTATCTAATAAGATGTGTTCTATTGATTTTCAGCCAACTTGAACATCCTCATGCCCCTTATCAACCATGTATCCATTCTCAAGATCCACTAGGTCTTTGACTTATTCACATGTTGTTAATCTTGAATCCATGATTGAACATTAGACATTGATCTATCTAGTCCCATTAACCCATCTTTACCCTCTCACCATTAGATTTGATCTAGGCACCTAAGATTTGGACACTTGTCAAGATTGTACTTAATCAGGGACCCCTTTAATGATTTTTGAATGTAATAGGCTATTTCATGTGGCCCAAATTTGACATTTATCCACCCATCAATAAATTTCGACATGAACTCCCATGATGTTTGTGTGACCATCCATCTTTGGACCCTAATAGATGACTATTGATATTGAATGTCTCATTTGTTTCCCATGAATTTTCAATGTAATAATCAATTCTTTTAGATTTTTTGTTTTTTCCTTTTGCATCAGATAATTTGTCTAATGGAAATGACTTTGGGATTCTACCTTCAGGATAATTTACCCAAAATAATTCTACCTTGTACTTTTTTCTATGGTCTTTATGTAAAATAATTTCTCTAAAATAATTTTGCCTTCAAAACCTATGCTTGTAAAATAAATTTTTGAGAGAATGAGGCTATAGGGGATTTGTCACAGACAATTTATTGGAAATAATTTGGACTTAGAGTTTCCATGGAACATTTTTTTCTGAAATAAACTATTTCCTCAAGTTTTTTCTTTCAAACAACATTTGTGACCTTTTAGAAATTTTGTATAGGATTATTTTTTATATAAATGACCCTTCAATTTTTTTATATTGATCACTTCCCCAAAAAATGGCCATTTATAACTTTTGTATGGGGACACTTTGTTGAAGAATGACACTTCAAGAAAATTGTTGGAACAATTTTCTTGAAAGAAATGACCTTTAATCTTTTACTATGCACATACTGTCCAAAATAACTTGTCTTTGGGCATTTTGTTTTGGATAAAATATATGAATCAATTCCTAATGCTTAATCAAAAAATCCAAAATAAAAGTTCTAAAAGAATGAACCCTTAGTCTAATAAATTTCTACAAGAAATTAGCTTTATCCCCACAAAGTCTGAAAGAATTCCCAAGTAAAGACTTGGCCAAAAAAGGGTTTTTGTACTTATATTCTTAGATTTTAGGCCTTTTTAGACTCATGCTTAAACTATTTCCATATATTTGAAGGCTCTAATGAACTAGGAAAATCCTACTCAACTTCTTGCTCCATATGTGATATCCAAAACATGGCATTACCTCTAGACAAATTTTTGTAAGTGGACCAAAACTAGACAACAATTAAGTAAGAACCTATCACCATGATCTCCTAAAGCATTAAAGAAATGTCTTCCTTAGCATTCTACATATGGAAAAAAAATCAATCATGTACCTCTATGTAAAGACCAAAGTGTTGCACCTTATATTTTTTAATACAATTGGGAATCCTATAGATAAGAGACTCTTGAGGTGGAACACTATATGTTGATTTGGAATCATAACATAGTTATTAGTGATGGTGGGACAACTATATATAGTTCTAAATGGTCTATTACACACTATAACATGGATTTAACTAGATATAAATACCTATCCAACATAAATATATAGGCTAAGTAGTATTGCAATGCCTTTATAATTGGTGATAACTAAAATGGAAGTGAGGTGATTGAGTATATGGTGGTGAGAATCCACTACTCATACCTTAACACATATCCATTTGAATATTCTCTTTGATTTTTTAGTAGCAAAATTTGACAAATTTATATAGGTAAGAGTTACAAAATATGAGTTTGGAGTCTCTATACTATTTCAAAACTATGTCATTTTGAACTCTAATTTTCTACAAATTCTCATAACAATGAATTACTTCAACCTAAAAATTACTTAGATAACTTCAAACAAAGATTAAAAATTTAATTAAAATATGTTACAAGTTCTTCAATAATTATTATTTATTTATCTACATGAAAATAATATAATGAAAATGCCATTTGAATAGTAATCAAATAATTATTTTCATGTTTTCCTATGCTTGGCTTCATATGATACCATTGATAAGAATTAGATTATATTATACATATATTAATGAATTAAATTCATGATTGATCCAAATACATATAAAGAACACACAAAATCATAATAATCACACTATGTTATGTTGCATATCAAATCACTTGCGACAATAAAATTATGGATGAATATCTTTCCTATAATTATGGTAATTCATATCTCCATTAATATCTTAACATATCCCTATGATTACTCAAACACACAACCTCCTAACTACATAGAATAATTCATATGATAATAAACTTAGTGATCTAAATATGTAACTAACCAAACATAAGATATAATCACAACTACCTAAAAATTATATATCTACTTGTGAATAATTACTCACATAATATTCACATTAAAATATTAACTCTATAACAAAATCCATGTGAGTGATAATTTTCATAACACTCTTCCTCTCATAGTACTAGAAAAATTGGTGATAATATTACCTAATGTTATTCGATGCAAACCTAGTCTCTTGAGCCTCACATCCCGGAACCCCCTCCTTCCTTTATATACAAATTAGGGAACATGGAGATAAGATACATAATATATCCTAAACTACTATGAAAATTACTTTATATGGTGTGATTCCACCTTCCCTCACTTATCATATACCTATCATGAACTTTTACAATCCATAAAAATGATGGCCTCATCTCCCAATCACATTTCATGCCATATATGCTAAAGTGATCATGTATGCCACTATCAGTGTGTCAAATACACATGATGTTTCTTGAAATGGTTCCATTCATCTCTACCTGAAGGACATGATGACCATTAGGTTTCCAACAATGACACTCCTCTAACAAGGGATCATATAATTTTACACCTAACTTACAATCAAGGTTAGGTGACTAGTAGATAAATATCAAAGTCTATAGATGTGATATAGTTATTTGTAAGTTCAATAATCATGTACAAGACCCATCTAAATATGTGTCTATGATTTTCAATACTCTTAATGACTTAGGACAAACTATAGAGGATATGGCCTATTCCTTTTTGTCCTACCAACCATGAGTCTAAGATGCTTATAATTTCTTTATGGAGCTTTGGGATTACTTCTATCTTGATCCCTAGTAGGCTCAAGCCCTAATTTACATCCACATAAAGTCCATACGCATTTCCTAATTACTCATCTCACCCTTAGGCTTATGCTCTAATAGTATCCTCCCTAAGTGTCACCACCCTCCCTAAAACTAGAAATACAAAAATATTATATACATAGATAAAAGATATGTTCCACTCTTCATAGACGTATGTAAACTAAAACATTTTCTAGTTTTAGTCCCAATAAATGAAAAAGTAATACAATAACCTTATTCGCAGGGAAACCATCCCCACTTATAATATCTTCCAAATACATACTTTGTCAAGAATTGTAATCTCCTCTACCATAAATAATATAATAACCCTTGGTAACCAATGCTACTATATCTCTCCTCTAACACACATATTCCCTATGTAATCACAAAAATAAGATTTATATTAGTCAAAATATCTTAACTTTTTTTGAATCACTTACCATAGATAAACTAACACTATGTATAGGATGTGGTTACAAAATCACTGCTATGATTGTAAAACTATTATTATTTACATATAAGTGATCATGTATTCATTGTGACCATTATGTAACTGTCAATGTAAAAACATAAATTATAGTTTAAAATTGTGGCCCTATACACAAAAATGTATAAAAAATCAAAAAAATAATATTAATTTTTTTAAAAATTATGTTTTTATAACATGCATCCTACCACAAACATGTGAACTCTTCACTATCCTTAGGCTATTTTTAGAACCAAATTCCTAAACCTAGGGTTTTAAATAAAAGTAATAAAACTTACTCATGCCTACACCCTACTTGTTTCCACTGGTACTCCTACCATCCCCTTACTAAATTAATCAAGTTGACTATATTATTATTTAATTTAATTATAAGTAATCTAAACCTAAAAAAATTTAGTAAACTTACAATGCATAAATGATTTCTAAATTGGGTAAGTTTTTATAGTTATAGCTTACTTTTTTTATTGGTTTATTTTGAAAAGTTTTAACTTTTTTTAAAAATATACCATATAAACTTTATTTTACTTTTATTTGTACAAATTTATGAGTTTTTAAGGCCTATAATAACACAATATGGTTAGGTGATAAAAATCATTATGTTATATTTATAATAAGTTTATAAAAAGCATGTTACTTTCAAGTTTTATTCTTTTTCAGGTTGTTACCTCTTTACATAACACTAAATTCAGTCCTATAATGGGATGTTTTGGGTATTATTTTCATCCCCATAAATTGTAATTAATTCTCATATATGTTTCAATTAGTTAATACATTCTCTAATTTTATAATAGTGTTGCACTTTATTCTCATGTTTTTAGTTACAGGTTATAAGGGCATCATAGTTAGTTCTGATACATCAAACAAGTGTGGTAAGTTATATAACCATACTTTTCCTTTAATTTAACCATTAATATATAAAATCACCATATCCAACTCATGACAAGGTGCCTCGATGTAGAAATATGTATGCACCCACTTTTTTCACAATGTAATATTTTACAATATCCAATGATGATGCAAGGACATCCATAAACAAAAATATTCTCATAACTTGTATTCTACCTATTTTTAATCTCTTTTTCACCTCACCCAAGTGTAAAAATTATAAATTTTAAGCTTAAACCTTCCATATATGAGACTTCTAATAGACACAAAAAAATATCACAGTAATTACAAAACCACCATGATGAATTTATAAACCACCTAGTTGTTTAAAACTACCATAATTATTTTGAGACCACTATGGTAATTTAATAACCACAACTAGCATATAATATCAATTTATCATGGTTTCATGCACTTTGATAAATATTCTTAGGATGCACATTTTGACATGTTTTGCTTGTTTAAAGTTTCATTTTGCTTCTTATTTCATACACTTGAATCCCCAAATGTTCCATTTCACTATACATCATGTCTAAGACAATTTTAACTAAATTTAAGTCAAATTTAACAATATATAAATTATTTCTAGTTAACTCTCATATTCAACATTTTATCTTCTCTTAAAAATAGCTCTTTTTACCATGAAATTTAGATCCAAAAATTGCAATGTGAATTTATTATATAAGTTTTTAGAGAGTTATACAATGAATTTAATATCTTCCTTAAGAAATAATCCCAAATTTTATAGAAACCTTCTGGTCACTATAGTAAATAAGTGGAATTATCCCATGAATTGATAATACAACACTCAGTATTTTTAGAACCATCCACAATCCAACTACCACTTCTCTTCACTTTTTTATTATGTTTTCATCTCTCTTATGTTACTATTGATGGAGAATACTTGGGTTGTTAGTGAGAAACTAATAAGGAGATACAAGTGTGATGATAAGATTAATTTCATTTCTAAATCAAGTTATTATTCTTCACACATTTTTTTTCTTTGGTTAGATTGGGGGATTTACTTTTATTTTTTATTTATTTATATTTATTTTTAGATTAGATTTATATAATTATTTTAGTTGCATATTACTATTTTTTTTCATACTCCTTTGCATTTGAAAATGTTTAATTATTTTTAATATTAATTTCATAGAGGAAATATGGAAGTATATAGTCTTTTGTGCTAGTTTTTGAGTTAAATAAGTAAACCCCATTTTATTTTCACCAACTTGCATCTTTTAATTTAGTATTTTGACACACATACATAAATATAAAATAAACAAAAATATGTATATACACTTTCATAGAAATTTAAAAAGAATAAAGAAAATAATGTCATATGTATAACCTCCTTGGATATTTATATAAGTTATCAAATAAATATTACAATCAAAACCATAATTCTATAATTGCATGTAATATTAGTTGCATTAAATTCAAAGATAAAAATAGAAATTTAATCCAAATGTTTATTTTTTAAATTTAAGAATTTAGTTGAATTCATAGAAAAAACATAAATTAACAAATTTTTTTTGAGAAAATACAAGAAAAAAAATTGCATCCTTAGAAAAATTAAAAAAATATGAAAATCCAAGATTCACATAGTTTAGTTTTAATTTTATATTCAATGACATTTGTATACATTATTATTAAAAAATAATAAAAAGAAATGAAGTTTTCCTTTACTATGATAGATATCTTAATTTACAAAATAAGTTGAATTTCATTTAATTATTCCAAAAAAATATTTTTCTCAACAAACAACAGAATTTGATTAAACCAAACATCTAATCACTTAGACATTAAATTTATAACACACATAATTTTATATAATAATAAAAAATATCCATAAAAATATTTAATAAAACCACAAAAATAATCAAACCATGTTAAAAATTCAAACAATTTTTTTCTTGACCTTTGTAATACTTCTTAAACAAACATATTTACACATAGTAATAATGTTTCTTTACATACAATTCCCCATTCTAAAATAATATTAAGAGTGAGATATAATCTAAGTTTTGGATACAATTATTTCATTTAACACCTTTACCCAACTTTATAATAAGACAAATAAATGCTCTAGATGAGAAAATTAGGATGTTTGAAGCCTAGTTAATTAGGAAAATTCACCTCATAGTGTACCAAGCCTAAAACGTCCAAATTTGAATGCTTATTTAATATTAAGGTTTAGCCTCATCTAATTTGATTTTATTCATGGATAATATTTTATTGTAAAGCCCAAACTGATAGATCTAATTAAGTACTGAGAGTAATCTAACCTCACTTCAACTAATTTCAATAAATAAATATAGACCAAGAATTATCCTACCTGGTTCTTCTTAATTCTAGATATTCTTGGGATATTATTAAACTATAGTTAATTACCATTAATAAACACTTTGATATAGTTGAGTTATTTTTGTATAGACCTAATCATCCATTATCACTTATCTCCAAAATCCCTATGTGAGTAGCTCATCTGAATCACCCAAGCCTTCTAGACCTTCTAGCTTAACCTATTTAAGCACCTCAACCAAACCAACTATATAAAAATAATTACCATCATATCATTCCTCTTAGACCATCCTGACCCAAACTTAGGAGGTCAATTACACAAGGTTAGTGTGTCTATTTCCATGTGTACATGTACTTCATGATGCCTAGTTTCCAGAACCATTTTGAGAGGATACTTATCCTTCTAATTTTGTATATGACCCCATAAATCACACATAAGTGGTGGTGATTTATTTTATATCCACTAATGTTAACTTATGTTATATTGTCTATTATAAGCATGCTCTTAGTTATACTTATTTAGCCTTATAATAAGATACATGAGAGTTTAATGTTCACTTTAATTATTGATGCAACTTTTATGTGGAAAATTCAAATGTGCCACTTAAGTGATAAAAAAGGAAAGGGAATATTTATATTATAAAATATATTTATATCTCCCATCTCTCTTATATTTTGATTATAAGTTCATAAGATAAATATATTCTTTCCCCATGATGTTTTCCCTTTAAAGTGTATTATATCTAATGGAGTGAAGAAATAATGAGGATTTTTTCTAAATAATTTATGATCTTAGATCTATCACCTTGTGGTGATCAAGATCCATTTACAATAAATTATACCATTAAATATATTTTGGGAAAATAGAAAACATGAATTCCTTATTTTTTTAATAGTTAAATAAGGGTTGATGGGTCCCTCACTCTTCATTGATAATAAATGATATTGGATAGAACCATGTCAATATCTGGTAGTCATAATAATAGAATAAAATAAGGACCAAGTCCTAGAAACACCCATTACAAAATAACACACAATAAATCAGCCAACTATATAAAATGACCCAACAAAATGGAGTTATAAACCCTATACCGTAGGAAACATTACTAAAAAAATAGTTATCAAAATCCAAAAGGAAAAAAATAAATTAACATAACAAGTGATCCCAAAGAAGTTATCCATAATAAATAACCACCACCATACTTTAGATCCACTACCACTATCATAAAACACTATATTAGTAGTTGATTTGACACCATTTGATTAATACACAACTAGGGATATCCTTTATCCACTAGAAACACCACTCTAAAACTCCACTACCACATCTAAGACTTCACCCATTAATCACCTTTGAGACCATCTATCCAAAAAATAACCCCCAACCTCAGGGCATGATAATCCACCTTCAAATGAGGCCTCATATAACTCGTGATGGCCCACAAGTGCGTGATCAACCAAACACTAGAAAGGCCTAAGGATTATATGGCTACATGTGGTAAAAATAGGGGAATATCATTACCATATAAACATACAAATAATTATGAATTAGTGACCACTCTATTCACTCATTAAAGATCCATAGTTGAAGCTAGATATGTGAAGGTTGACTTTAGAGCCTACACATCCAATGCTATAAGCATCCTCTTAGTGGGAGTTGGGTTTTTAAAAAAGCCATAAATACACTCTTAAAACTCCATTTTTTAAAAATAATATTCTCCTCTAGTGCATAGAAAGTGGTGTGATTAAATAATCTTATTGAAAAACAACAAGTAATTATGTGCTCCAATCTAAAACTTGGCCACCACATGCTCAAGATCAATTCTAAAACTTGATCAAACCAACTTCATCATAATTTTATTTTTAATTTATTTATCCTATATAAATAGTAGGATGTTTATGATTAACATGTATACTACCTTAGAATTAACTATAGAACAAAATGGTGTGTTTAGGTATACCAAACACACTAATTCCCACATAACTTGCATGACCAACCAAAATTAGATAAAAAAACATTCTTCAATCGAATTATAATACACTTCCCTCAAAATTCATTTCCCATTTTAAGGTGTTTAAATGTAACAAGAATGTACTTAGGGAAAGTTTTAACATCTAGTCCATAGTTAAGATAAGACCACCATGGCATAGCTAAGTCTACCAAGTAGTTGTAATGCAAAAACAACCCTATTTACCATAAATATATAATAAGGGAATAGTTACATCATGTAAATTAATGTAGGCTAAATCCCAATGTAAAAAATATAATCCAACAAGTGTGTAAGATATACCCTTCACATGCATGGTTGATAATAAATAACCAACCATCATAATACCACATCATCCTACAAGACAACAAGGGGAACATTACAAGTAACTATAAAATGATAATTAAACATATTGACAACCTATATTTTTGATAGACATTCCAAGAGTTATCCACAACCAAATATTCATCTTGGTAAATACCTTTTTTCATAATAAAATATATAAACAAATTATCCTCTTGAAAAAAATGTTTGGTCTCCCAAAATGAGGAGTCTAGTCAATCACAAACTTGCCTAAGAATATTGCCAATATTCCAATAGCTAGCCTTCCAATCATGTAAATAGAGAATAAAAACCATCATCTCTTCCTCAATGAAAATCTTATCAATACCACATTAAACTAATAAGTCTAGCCTAAGCACAAGGACCTATGCCTCAACCTCATTATTTATGTCATCTAATAGCTTCTAGGAGGTCACTCTAATCATACAATCCACCATAGATCCCCTATATTGACTCTTATGGCACCATCAAAGTTTAAATTAAACATACCAAGGGTTTAAGTACACCTCTCTAAATTAACAACCTATTTAAAATATGAGAGGAAAATACTGACCCATCAACATGGGAACATGAATACCATGTTAAATAATTGTAAAATATATTTAGTGATTTTGAAACATTTAATGTTTGATTAGATCCTAAGGATTTTTTATTTGGTGTCACTATTGGTCATTTTATCCCACATATAAAGCTTCTAATTGGTTTAAATAGATGAATAGGGTCTTAGTTGATAAATGGATCAGGTGGCTTTGAAACAGGCTCAACATGGAAATGGAGGAATCTAAAAAGGGTTTCATGGTGTTGAGAAGTTGCGAGAATAGATCTAGAAAAGACCTAAGTTTACACCTTTTCTAAATTTTGGCCAAGTATATCATTTAGATTTCCTTCAAAGGAAGTGCTCCACACAAATCCTATAAAAAATGTACAAGGATTCAATCCTTCACGAGTTGTGTTTTGGAATTTTTGTTCAAGTATTGGGAATTATTTCAGACTTCTTTTTGAAACAATTTCCCCAAAGGGTCATTTCTTTAAAGAGGGTCCTTCACAAAAGTTCTAAAGGGTAATTTTAAACTCAAGTGTCTTCAACACTTTTTTTGAAGGATATATCTTTGAGAAAGTGAGCATTTACAATTTCCCTTAAGGATATATTTTTGAAGCAATTACCCAAGCCAATTTCCCTGAAGGGTACTTTTCTCAAGGAAATTATCCACTTCAAGGTTCTAAAGGGCACTTATACAGGAAAGTGGTCCATTACACTTTTTCCGAAGGGTGATTTTATTCACCAAAAGGTCCTTTAAAATTATTTTGAAGGATGTTTTCTATCGATAAAATGACCAAGGAAAATTTTTAGATGGTATCTTTTAGAGAGAATGGTCTAGTATATGAGTTCTAAAAGGTATGTTTCTCAATAAGATGGTCCACTTCAAGGTTTCTGAGAGGTACTTTTCTTTCAGAAAGGGATCTTTTCCAAGTTCCAAAGGGAAATTTTCCAAGGGTAAAGAACCAAGACATAAATTATTTCAAACATTTCATCCATAAGAATTTCTCAAGTTAGATAAGATAAATTAATTCCTTTGGGAAAAAGCATTCCACACAAAGCCTAAAGGAATCGTCTAGAAAAATGTCCAAAATAATAACCCATTGAATTTATTATCTAGATAGGTGAACAAGCATCAAGTTTGGAACTCAATAAATAACCATTTGATTTCAAAAGTCTAGGATATCCCTAAAAACATCAAGTTTAATCCCTCACAAATAACCATTTGGATTTAAAAATCTAAAGATGTTTGTGTGAATGTCAAAATAGATCTTGAATAAAAATCTATCTATGCTTAAATTTGAGGGTCTAACTGACATCATTTACATTCTATGGGATGAAAAATGATGGTTGGCAAGATTTCAAATTTAAAGACAAAACAAGAAAAATCTTATGGATCTTAAATTTGATGATTATTAAACCATTAATGACGGTCGTGAAAACATCATTTGATGAGAGCGAGGACATGAACTTATAGACCTTGAACTAGTTGTTGGATTTTAAATGGTGGGTCTTATTATATCAATGATTCATGTTCAATTATAGATTCCAAATAAATGTCACATAATCATGTCAAAGACTCAATGAATCTCAATAGAAAAGGGTATGATGGATAAGTGGAACATGCGTGTGAGTCTAGGTAGAGGATTGATGGATCACATTCATTCACCCTAGGTATATTTGATAGTGTTACCAAGGTTCAAAAAATCAAGGATATGAGTCAATTTTTAATGACCAATTAGAACAAAGGAAATCCTAAAGGTCTTAGATGAAGGTCAAAAGGTTAGTTTTTGATTAAGGCAAATAGACATGAGTAGAGTTGAGCTTCAGTATGATTTAGACTGAACCAAGAGCATATTTTTTTGGATCCAACAATGCCGTTGAGAGCCTTTAGAGGTAGACATGTATACTTCAATTGCTTTTCCTCCAAGGATAGCTACATGAAAATGACCTTCTCCCCACTTTGTCACGCATCAAAAAACTAGTCTTGAGTAACTTCACATTAGGATAAAGTGAAAATGACTTGATCCCACCCTTGTGGCCACCATATAGAATCACTTATAAGATATTTTAATTATGTAATATATTGGAGTGACCTAGATCAATTAAAAAGGTTTGGAGTGAGCTTGATTTATAGAGGTAGTTATAAAAAAATTTCAAATGGATTTGAACTTGCCTATTCCCCGTTTTGACTATCAAAACTCCCTCTCTCTTTCTTAGTTTTCACTATAAATATAGCCTTTGATCTATTATTTTGGATCCCTCATGATGGTATGAATAAAATCTACCAAAATTGTATTTGACACCTCTTAGAGTAGTAAATAAAATATTGTTCAATCATTTTGCCAATTTGTATTTAGTGTTATGTGTTTGTTTAATATGAAACTATGAATGTTATCTTCCTTTTTCATGTCCGAACTCAATCTATGTGCAATAAATATTATTTGTATGTCATATAGTGTGTCTTATCATTAGTCTCTCAAGGATATAATGGATAGCTAAACTTAATTGTCCTTCACCAGATGTTATTTTCATTACTCCCTAGTTTGAGTACATCAAATAGACCTATTTACAAAATATTATTACATAGAAAGCATAATAAGCAATGCATTATTTTATTTCATAATTCATTAGTGTGTTAAATATTCCAAGTTTAAGAGTGGATTTGATAATTTCTTGGTGCATCACCACACCTTAGAATAGGTTTTATTTTATGCAAACTTCATTCCCCCTTTTCAACCCAATCAGTCTTATATTTAGAAGCAATGGTACAAATTATAAAATCTAAGGAACTCGCCTCGTAAAAAATCCTAGAGGTTTGGTCTAGATATAGGCAACCCATAGACTTATACCATTCCCATGTTAGTCTAGGTTTGAAATTAGGATTTGAACTTTCTTCCTTTCAACCAGGCTATAATTTGGAGAGCTAACAATTTTGGCATGCCTAGTGAGACCCCAATAATTTTGCACACATGAGTATGGTAGTGAGTTTTAGAGTTTGATTTTTAGATTTACATAATTTTCATACCCCTCAGAGTTATGACAAGATCCTTTACAAAATGGGAGGAAGAAACTTTGTTTGATGTATCTTTACAATCAATAAAGAATAATAAAGCCTCTCATTCAAAGCCTACACCTACCCCTCTTTTTCCCCCTATCGTCACCTAGAATCCTCCTATTAAATATAGTATTGTTATACCAAACACTATTTTAAACCCCATACCTCATATGGTTACTATTTAAAGGCAAGCCTTTGTGCCATTCAATGGTGGCAGTCCTTTGAACCTTACTCAATGAGACGATATTCCAGTCTTAGCTTTGAAAGATTTTACCTCTTATATAGGAGAAAATCCCATCACCCCTATAAAAAACATTACTAAAATTGATAACCTTTGTTTAGTATATCATTTAACTCAATAAAATATATCAATGAGGTTGTTAACAACCTCTTTCAAAGGGAAAACACTTTAGTGGTATAGAGGATTGGCCCCTATATCAATCAATAGCTAGGATGTATTTGGAGAGGTTATGTGAAGTAATTTGAGAATAAGAGTGATCATTTTTCACTTGTGGATCAAATCATAATGATCAAGAGATTCAGTTATGAATTCATGGTGGATTTCAACTATTGGCTCCATAAGACTTAGGATAGAATCCCTATGGTGATAAAGCCTATTTCTAAATATGATTTTTTATACTATTTGAAGGCTCCCAACATAGATTTAGATATAATGATTCAATATATGAGAGATAACACCCTACATGGGGATTTTAAAGAATAAATTAGGCCTAAAATTTCCTTATATAAGTAGGCAAGTTAGCGCCAATACCACTAATGCCTCTCTTCATAGAGATATATCCTCTTATCCAAACTATTACTCTAGTTACAAAATCAATAAAGTTTTATCAAATAAAAGGTGAGAAGATTGATATATTGAGGAATATTTAAGTTCTTATCAAAGCCCATAACAACAAGTTGGTTGTAATGAAGAGGTAATAGGTTCCACATACAACCCATACTAGAATAATAATCATAATTTATAATATAATAGACCACCCTATCAACCCAATCAACAAGGATAGGTGTAGAAGCCTCAGTCAAGATAATATAATAACAATGATCTAAGTAATTCTATATATGTTGTGCTAAATTATAATAACTATGCTTAAAAAGGTCCATGACAGTCAGAGGGATAGTCCAATGAGATGGTGATGGCCACTACTGGAGACATATATCAAGACCCTAGTTTATAGCATTCTCCTTCATTTTAGAGTTGTGACATGATTCCTCATCCACCATAAGCTCTCCAAACAAGTTAAGACAACATGCCTACTATATCATGATCAAAATCTCAAATCCAATATTAAGGGAGCATGGGTGGGGTGCTAGGTGATACCACACGCATGAATTTTCATGAAGGGAACTATGTGTTTAAGTATGTATAAACCAATATGGGACAAGATTTATAGAGGAAAAGTGAATCAATTATGGCTCAAATAAGGGATTAAAAGAGGATGTTGGAGATTAACTTGGGGTAACCTAGGGTTTCTACATCATCTCCTCAAACTAGTAAATAACCTACTTCTTCAAATGTAGCTACTAAGGCTCCTATGAATAAAAAATTGCCCTAGCCCCATGGATCACAATAGAGTTCCCTTTTTATTCCTTATGTTATTCAAATGCCAAGTGATGCTGCCATCTTTAGGGTATAGTCCAAAGGTACTAGTCTTCCCTTTAATATTGTGGATCATTTAAAGAAGTATAATGTAACTATGTCTATGTATGATGCTTTATATATACCTAAGAAAAATTAAATTCTCCAAAAATATCTCTCTAATATCTCTCATGGGGAAAACGTATTTGATAAAGTGAACACTATTTTCATCAATAATAGTCAACCTAACCAAGCCCCTAACTGAGCCCCTATCCCAACTCCCAATCAAATTCCAAGCACAAGTAAATTTAAAAGTTTTTTTCATCCTTTTAAGGTTGTTAGTCCTCCACCATTTTATTTTTCAATCATCATAAGGGACTATTTAGTACACAATTGTATGATTTACTTAGGTGCTTCAACCTCAATGATGCCTAAAGCCATAGTAGACAAGTTTGGGATCAAATATGTACCTAAAAAAAGGGTGTGCTCAAATTGGATGGCTCTCTTACTAAGAAAATATGCATCTTGATATATCTAAATAATACTTTATATGCTTGTCCAAATTTTGTCATTAAATAATATGTATTGGTGGTAGACATACCTACATATTTTTCTCTATGCTTATCTAGGGACTTTACCATTAAGATTGGGTATATTTATCATCTAATTGGTCATAAATGGTTTTTAGAAATAGGTATGGAACCAAAGTCACCATAAGGTCTGAGCCCATATCCAAGATCCACCTATAACCCTACAAGCCCAATCTTGCAAATACCAAATGTGTTATATTTGAAGAGGTTGAAGAGATTATTAAATAAGAACCCCATATTCATCTATAAGTTATCTCATATCTATACTTGGATGAGTGGGAAATTGATAACCATGGATTTGATCCATATAGTAGCATTGAAGAGATAGACATGGGAGTGTACTATATGCACAAGGAATGTGTTGCAATACCTTCCTTAACTAACACTGCTCGGGAAGAAGATGACATATGGACTATATTATTTGATGGATCAAGGTCAAAGAATGGAATTGGAGTGGGATAAATGTTTATTTCACCCTTAGGTTAAAAGTATAATTTTATTGTAAAACTCTAGTTTAGTTTCACCTCAAATACAACTAAATATTAATCACTTTTGCATGGTTTATAAGAAGTAAGAAAAAGAGGTATCTAGCTCTTCAAGGTCAAATGTTAAAGAAAACTTGTAGTGAAATATGTGAGAGGAAGAAGTGAAGTCAAGATTCACCATTTGAAAGTGTATAATCACTAGGTATGTGACTTCATTGAGTATTTCTTAGCATTTGACATCCAATCCATACCAAGAGAAGTAAGCCAATAGGAAAATAGGATTGTTACCATTTCTATCCAATATGAGGTATAAGGATGAGTCAAAGGTAACCAAGAATAAGACAAGGTCAAGATTATATGCAAACCAATTGTACCTAATAATGAGGTGAGTTTTAAAGTCTTTGAAAATGATTAATAAATCATTTTTTCCTAATACAAGAGGTAAAATTATACCATATGAATCAACACAAGTTATAGAATAAATATGATGATCAAATAGTACATTTAAGATATAATAAGCTTTCAAAATAACTTTTGACATTAGAGAGAATCTTAAATGAAAATGAAAAAGTAAGAAAAGGGAAGGCATGCATCTCAACTAAACAAGAACACTATGAAAAGATAGATATATTTAAGGGAATGCTATTGAATCTATGAAAATTAAATATAGTAGAGGAAAGAGATAAATTTATTACTCTATGCCAAAAAAAAATTGATATATTTGTGTGGGAATATAAATACTTGAAAGGGTTTAACCCCAATCTTGTTTATTACACCATTGAATTAGAAAATAATGCCAATCCATTCAAGTAGAAATAGAGGCATGTCAACCCAAAAGTGGAGGATCTCATGAGAAGATAACTCTATAAATTGATTGAATATAGGATAATATATTCAATTAAACATTCCTCTAAAGTGGAAAACCTTGTGCTAATGATGAAAAAAATTGGAGATATTCAGTTATGTGTTGACTTCAAGGACCTCAATAAGGTGTCCCTAAAGGATCATTACCCACTACCCTCTATGGATCAAATTCTACAAAAGATGTTAGGTTCTCAAACGTTTACATTGATTGATGGCTATTATAGTTATAATTAGATCATGTTGAAAGAAGATAGGCACAAGAATTCCTTCACAAAAAAATGGGGAACATGGGCATATTATAAAATGCCTTTTGGACTCTCTAAAGTTGAATCTACCTTGTAAAGAGAAATGGATGTTAATTTTCATGGTGTTTTTAATGATATGTTTTTATTTTACCTTGATGATATATTAGTTTTCTCAAAAAACATTAATGATCATCTAACACATTTAAGATTTGTTCTTGATAGATGTAGACAATTTGGAGATTCTTTGAATCTAAAGAAATGCTTTTTTATTCATGAAGGAAGACTTCTGGGACATGTGGTGTCCAAATCTCATATTTCCATTGATCTAGAGAGGATAAAATAAATCCTTGCCCTATCACTACCCAACCATAATAAAGGGTTATAGAGCTTCTTGGGAAAGATCAATTTCATAAAGAGGTTAACTCCAAGATTTACAAAGATGGTCAAACCTCTCACTCATATGTTGAGAAAAGGAAAAGAGTTCACATGGACAAGATAAGGTAAGAGGAGATTTTAGGCCATAAAGTAAAACATATATCATGATCCCACTCTGTTAAATCCTAATTTCAATAAGGAGTTATATCTATATGCATTTTTCACATTAGATCCAATTTCAGCCATGCTAATGTAGTAAAATGATCAAGGTCTAAAGAAACCCATTGCTTTCTTTAGCCAAGATATGGAGGATTATAAAGAAACATATATATGTATTGAAAAACATGTGCTTAATATTGTAATAATTTTGAAGAAATTTATGCATCTAGTTTCAAATAGTAAGGTCATATTGATGGTGACTCATCCATGTGTGAAGGATTTTATCATCAATAGAGACTTGAATGAAAAGAGAGTTGAATAGATCACCAAGTTTATGGAGTATGACATTAAGGTCAGGATAATGAATCTAATCTAGGGAAAGGTATTATGTGAAGATATTTTTGAATATGTGAGAGAAGAAAAAGAGATAAACTTGGTAATCCAAGACACTCAACAAGAAAATGAAGACACTCTTCTATCTAGATGGACACAAAAGATTGTAAGGTTTCATATAAATGGGAGAGTGTCTAATGGGTTTCGATGAATCAAAAATAATACACTTCAAGATATAATCAATGCCATACATTTTGATTGATGGAGTGTTGTTCAAAAAAGGACATTATATGTATGCTCTTAAGCTGTTAGGTTCTCAAACGTTTAAATTGATTGATGGATATTATAGTTATAATTAGATCATGTTGAAAGAAGATAGGCACAAGAATGCCTTCACAAAAAAAATGGGGAACATGTGCATATTATAAAATTCCTTTTGGACTCTCTAAAGTTGAATCTACCTTGTAGAGAGAAATGGATGTTAATTTTCATGGTGTTTTTAATGATATGTTTTTATTTTACCTTGATGATATATTAGTTTTCTTGAAAAACATTAATGATCATCTAACACATTTAAGATTTGTTCTTGATAGATGTAGACAATTTGGAGATTCTTTGAATCCAAATAAATGATTTTTTATTCATGAAGACTTCTGGGGCATATGGTGTCCAAAGCTCATATTTCCATTGGTCTAGAGAGGATAAAAGAAATCCTTGCCCTATCACTACTCAAACATAAGAAAGGGTTATAGAGCTTCTTGGGAAAGATCAATTTCATAAAGAGGTTAACTCCAAGATTTATAGAGATGGTCAAACCTCTCACTCATATGTTGAGAAAAGGAAAAGAGTTCAAATGGACAAGATAAGGTATAAGGAGATTTTAGGCCATCAATTATAACATATATCATGATCCCACTCTATTAAATCCTAATTTCAATAAGGAGTTCCATCTATATGCATTTTGCACGTTAGATGCAATTTCAGCCATGCTAATGTAATAAAATGATCAAGGTCTAGAGAAACCCATTACTTTCTTTACCCAAGATATGGAGGATTATAAAGAAACATATATATGTATTGAAAAACATGTTCTTAATATTGTAAGAATTTTGAAGAAATTTAGGCATCTAGTTTCAAACAATAAGATCATATTGATGGTGACACATCCAAGTGTGAAGGATTTTATCATCAATAGAGACTTGAATGAAAAGAGAGTTGAATAGATCACCAAGTTTATGGAGTATGACATTAAGGTTAGGATAATGAATCTAATCGAGGGAAAGGTATTATGTGAAGATATTTTTGAATATGTGAGATAAGAAAAAGAGATAAACTTGGTAATCCAAGACACTCAACAAGAAAATGAAGACACTCTTCTATCTAGATGGACAAAAAATATTGTAATATTTCATATAAATGGGAGAGTGTCTAATGGGTTTCGATGAATAAAAAATAATACACTTCAAGATATAATCAATGCCATACATTTTGATTGATGGAGTGTTGTTCAAAAAAGGACATTATATGTATGCTCTTAAGATGTTAGGTTCTCAAACGTTTACATTGATTGATGGATATTATAGTTATAATTAGATCATGTTGAAAGAAGATAGGCACAAGAATGCCTTCACAAAAAAAATGGGGAACATGTGCATATTATAAAATGCCTTTTGGACTCTCTAAAGTTGAATCTACCTTGTAAAGAGAAATGGATGTTAATTTTCATGGTGTTTTTAATGATATGTTTTTATTTTACCTTGATGATATATTAGTTTTCTTGAAAAACATTAATGATCATCTAACACATTTAAGATTTGTTCTTGATAGATGTAGACAATTTGGAGATTCTTTGAATGCAAAGAAATGCTTCTTTATTCATGAAGGAAGACTTCTAGGACATGTGGTGTCCAAAGCTCATATTTCCATTGATCTAGAGAGGATAAAAGAAATCCTTACCCTATCACTACCCAAACATAAGAAAGGGTTATAGAGCTTCTTGGGAAAGATCAATTTCATAAAGAGGTTAGCTCCAAGATTTATAGAGATGGTCAAACCTCTCACTCATATGTTGAGAAAAGGAAAAGAGTTCAAATGGAAAAGATAAGGTAAGAGGAGATTTTAGGCCATAAATTATGACATATATCATGATCCCACTCTATTAAATCCTAATTTCAATAAGGAGTTATATCTATATGCATTTTGCACATTAGATGCAATTTCAGCCATGCTAATGTAGTAAAATGATCAAGGTCTAGAGAAACCCATTGCTTTCTTTAGCCAAGATATGGAGGATTATAAAGAAACATATATATGTATTGAAAAACATGTGCTTAATATTGTAATAATTTTGAAGAAATTTAGGCATCTAGTTTCAAATAGTAAGATCATATTGATGGTGACTCATCCAAGTGTGAAGGATTTTATCATTAATAGAGACTTGAATGAAAAGAGAGTTGAATAGATCACCAAGTTTATGGAGTATGACATTAAGGTCAAGATAATGAATCTAATCTAGGGAGATGTATTATGTGAAGATATTTTTGAATATGTGAGATAAGAAAAAGAGACAAACTTGGTAATCCAAGACACTCAACAAGAAAATGAAGACACTCTTCTATCTAGATGGACACAAAAGATTTTAATATTTCATATAAATGGGAGAGTGTCTAATGGGTTTCAATGAATCAAAAATAATGCACTTCAAGATATAATCAATGCCATACATTTTGATTGATGGAGTGTTGTTCAAAAAATGACATTAGATTTATGCTCTTAAGATGTGTTGAAACTAACTAATTTGATAAGCTTCTCTAAGAATTTCATGATAGTCCTCAAGGAGTCCATTTTAAAGTGAGGACCACAACTATAACAAACATTAAATCTAGTTAATTTTGGCCCAATTTATTCATATATGTACATGCATGGGTGAAGAAGTGTTAAAAATGTGTCATGTTTATAAGGAAACATAAGATAGATGTTATGCTATTGAAGCCTATTCAAGCTGAGCATCCTTTCATGCAATGTGGTTTGGAATTCATTGGCATGATTAATCCTCTATCTAGTGTTGGCATTAATTGAATCTTGACATCCAAAAACTACTTTACTAGGTAGGTGGAAGAACTCCCCTTGAAGGAAGAAAATGAGAACTCTTTTCTTGCGTTCTATGAGAGCTTAATCACCCATTTTGGAGCACCATCCACCCTAAATATCAAATAATGATTTGGAATTTAGTATCATAAAGGTATGTTAGAGGGATATTTATTAGGGTATCTATCTAACATCTTCATCTAATTATTATCTATAGGGAAATGGACTAGTTGAGCCCACTTGTAAGAACCTAATTTTGATCTTTAAGAGAACAATGGAAGAAAAGTAGAGATCTTGGCACACCAAGCTAAAGACTACCTTACGGGATAATAGAGTCACCCCCATGAAGGCCATTGGTAACTCACCTAATCTCTTAGTCTATAGAAGATAAGCAAGGCTTCTAATTTCATTAGAGCTTACTACTTTGGAGCTTGCCCACCAACTAGAGATTCAAGAAAGTGATGAAATGGAGGTTAGAATGAATGAACTAAGAGAGTTAGAGGAAATAAGGGATAGTTTCATGCATACTATGTGGTCTAACCAAAAATAGGTCAATATTAGTTTTGATAAACGAGCTTCATCAAAGACATTCGAATAAGGTGACACAGTCCTCATGTGGGATGAGGACTGTGAAAAACTAAGAAAAAACTCCAAGTTTGATAGCCTTTGGAGTGAACCCTATGTCATCACAGGTTAAAATGAGAGAAAATATTTTGATCTTGACAAATTGAATGGAAAATGCCTTCCCATCCATGCCAATGGGAGGTATCTCAACTTATACTACTAGTATCATATATTTCCCTTTGTACATTAGTAGATAGGTCTTTACTTTTCCTCCAGGTGATTTTTTACACTACTATTTTTAGTTATTCTATTCATAGTTTAGGTTTTTGCTTTTTATTTTTATTATTTTTTTATTGTTTGATCTCCCCATTACTCTAATAAGTGTTTCCAAAAGTTAACTAGAGTCTATTTGTAAGTAAATTTTCATTTGATCAAGCATGATCAATGGATGGGTTCTATGACTAGTAAGATGGTCAAACTAGTTGAGTCACCAAAATTTTTGGCCATTTTGACCCACATACCAATATTTTGCCTAATTTAAACAAATGATCATGGTTCTAATTGATAAATGGATCAGGTGGCTTTGAAGTAGTCTCAACATGGAAATGGAGGAATCTAATCAGGGTTTCATGGTGCTAATTAGTTATAGGAATAGATTCAAAAAAGGCCTAAGTTTACACCTTTTCCAACCTTTAACCAAGTATATCTTTTGTATTTATTTCATAGTAAGTGCTCCATGAAAATATCAAAACAAATATAAAAGGATTAATTATTTTAGGAGTTGTGTTTCAAACTTTTTGTTCAAGTGTTGGGAATTATTTTAGACATTTTATCTAAAACAATTTCCCTAAAGGGTCATTTCATCAAAGAGGGCCCTTTACAGAAGTTTCGAAGGGTAATTTTGAAACCAAGTGTCTTCAACACTTTTCTTGAAGGATATATCTTTGAGAAAGTGATCCTTTATAATTTGAAGGATATCTTTTTCAAGAAAGTGTCACAAACTATTTGCCCAAAAGGTACTTTTCTCATGGAAATGGGCCACTTCAAGGTTTTGAAGGTCACTTCTATAGGAAAGTGGTCCATTACACTTTTTTTAAGGGTGATTTTCCACACCAAAAGGTCCAGTGTAATTCTTCAAAAGGATATTTTATTTTGGTAAAATGACCAAGAAAAAAAATTTAAGGGTATTTTTTGGAGAGGATGGTCTAGTACAGGAGTTTTAAAGGGTATGTTTCTAAAGAAAATGGTCTACTTCAAGGTTTTTGAGAAGTTTGTTTCTTTTGAAAAGGGAACTTTTCCAAGATAAAGGACCAAGATATAAATTATTTTAGACATTTTTTTTGCAATAATTGCTTAAGGTAGATAAGGCAAATGAATTCATTTAGGAGAAGTGTTCCACACAAATCCTGAAGGAATTGTCTAGCAAAAGGTTTGAAAGAAATAACTTGTGGAATTTTTGATTTAGATAGGTGTGCAAGTATCAATTGTAGACCTTAGGAAATAAATGCTTGATTTCAAAAGTATAGAAAAACCCCACAAACATCAAGTTTAAGCCCCCAATACTATCTGTTTGGATTTAAAATTCCAAAGATGTTCATATGAATATCAAAATAAAGCTCGGGAAAACATCTATTTATGCCTAAATTTTACAATCTATGGGACACCATTTACGTTTCAAAAAATGAAAAATGATGGTTGATGTGATGTTAAATTTATAGATAGAGCAAGACAAATCTTATGGAGCTTAAATTTGATGGTCACATGATCATCAATGATGGCCACATGAACATCATTTTATGGGAGCCAAAACATCAACTTATAGACCATGAACTAGCCATTGGCTTTCAAATTGTGGGTCTTGATAGATCAATGACATGCATTTAATTAATAATTCTTCATCAATGACACTAAATAGGGTCAAAGAGTCAGTTAATCTCAAGACCAAAGGGAATGATGGATAAGTGGCACAAGCATGTGAGTCTAGGTAGAGGATCGATGGATCATGTTTATTCTCCTTGGGTAGATTAAATGATGTGAGTAAGGGTAAAATGGTCAAGGATCTAAGTTAGTTTTTGATAACTAATCAAAAAAAGGAGAGCCCAAATGTCTTAGATGGAGGTCAAAAGGTCACTTTTTGACTAAGAAAAACATACATGAGTGGAGCCAAGCTCGAGCATGATTTAGATTAAGCTAAGAGTGTATTTTTTTGAATCAAATGGTGCAATTAAGAGCTTATAGAGGTAGACACATAGAATTCAACTACTTCATCACCAACGCTAGCTTCATGAAAATGACCCTTCTCCCCACTTTGGCTTGCATCAATAAACTAGTCATTAAAATTTTCACATCAAGACAAAGTAAAAATGACTTGATCTTGCCATTGCATTCACCATGGAGCATCATAAAGAAGATATTTTAATGATTCCATGGACTAGAATGATGTTAATCAATAAAAAAGGGTTGGAGTGAGCATAATTCATGGAGACAGTTGTAATATCTTTTCAAATGGATTTGAACTCACTTGTTCCCCTTTTTAAGTGTCAAAAATACCTCTCTCGTACTTACTTTATATTATAAATATAGTATTTGAGCTATTGTTTTAGATCCCTTAGGCTGGTACGACTAGATTCTACCAGAATTATATTTGACACCTCCTGGAGTAGTGAATAGAGTATTTTTCTATCATTTTTCCAATCTATATTTAGTGTTATGTGTTTTTTAATATGAAAATGTGAATTTTATCTTCTTTTTTCATGTCCAAACTCAACTTAGGTGCTATAAATATTATTTTTATGTCATATAGTGTGTCTCAACATTGGTCTCTGAAGGATATAGTGGATAGCCAAACTTATGTGTCCTTCACTAGATATTATTTTCATTTCACCCTAGTATGAGTCCATCAAATAAGCCTATATATAAAATACTACTGTATAGAAATCATAGTAATCATTTTATTATTTTATTTCATAATTCATTATTTTTTTAAATAATCTAAGCTTAGGAGTCGATTTGATAAATTGTTGGTGCATTAGGTTAGAAAAGGTTTTTTTGTATGAAAACTTCTTGCCCCCTTTTCAACCCATCTAGTCTTATATTTAGAAGCAATGGTCAAAATTATAAAATATGAGGAGATATCCTCATAACAAATCCTAAATTTATAGTCTAGATATAGGCAACCCATGGCCTTAAACCATTCCCATGTTAGTTCAGGTTTGAAAGCAAGACTTGAACTTTCCTCCTTTCAGCCAGGGTGCAATCTAGAGAGATAAAATTTACACTTAAAATGATATTCAATTTTATTCAATATAATAATGGAGTAATGAGATTAATTATAATAAATTAAAATATAATATTGATATGTATCGACCCATGAAAAATAAATAATTTTTAAATTTTCAAGGTAAATTTTAGAACATTTGGAAGTTCATAGTGTAGTTACTAAAAAGACACATTTTCTATATTATTACACAAAGGCAAAAAATTTAAATGGTAATAAAAATGTCTAAATTATTTACATGAAATTATATAATACTTATCTAACCCAATAGTCACTATGCCACTTATTCTAAATAAACCTTTATTACTATACATATGTGTTATTTTTATTAAAGGTAAAAGTGGGTATATAAATAGGACCACCCCAATACAAAAATCCAATAGGAAAGGTTTAAAACCCAAAAATATAAAAATAATCCTATTCATAGAACCAAAAAGATATAAAAATAACTAATATCTATGATAAAACCAAAAAAATAGTAGAAAAATAACAAAACCAACACTAACAAAAAGACACTTCTAACTTTCCATTAATCATTCCAATTTTTCTTCATATTAGTAATCATCAAATCCATTATCTGAAGATTTTTTGTGTCCTAAGTCTCCTCTATCACTCCCTTATTATTCTTATCCACTCTTCCATGCTTAAGAACTTCATTATTCCTTTTAGCCACCATTCAAAGACCTTCCATGTTTTAGAGACAATTCTACATAGAAGTAATACTAGAGCCTATGATCATTATTAGATTATCATTGATAATTTAATTTTGACATTACATAATTTTAATTGTATCATTAATTATTTTTATATACTCAATTATTTCCATTAACTCATCCCTTATAAAATAAATGTTATCATTCTTGTTCATATTGTTCATGATTTCCTTGAGCATGGTATGGTCCCTCATTAACCAATGCAAGAAAGATTTATGAAATCCACTTTCATCATCCATTTTATAAAATTTATTTTAAATCTTAAGATATTATATCAAAACATCAAAGTACTTATCCTTTTTCTATTTATTATAAGGTTTATTCAAGCCTATTCTAAACAGTCATTTTCCACACACACCTTCTTAAGTTGCTGCAACTTGAACGACCTCATTCAATTTGTTCTCTTCCATGGTTGTATTAAAACATTAAACATTACCCTTTATATGATTCTTATTTACCATCTCATATTCCCATTTTATTTCTCATCCTTCCACCACAATATCAACATCCCAAGCATTTGAATCCTCCTTATCAACATTACTAGTGTCTCTACTCTAACTTCCATACTAATCCTTCCTCTATTTATTCCATGGTGTTGTTAATCATACCTTTATTAACATATTACCATAATAGGATTATTAACATAGATAATTATATATTTATTACATTAATCATGAATTTTTAAACTATAATTTGAAATATAGGA
>JARHVA010009142.1:120000-232500 GCA_037957365.1 Torreya grandis | reverse complement strand
ATTAACTATCTGATAAGATTATGTGAATGTGACAGTTATCACCCTTACATGCCTTTTGCACATTACTATCACTACTCATGCTTGTGAAACTTGGCATTGCCATTATAATACTTGACTATTTTAATTTAAAACACTCCATAGATTTATTGTGTAATCTCTATGGTTGTGACACTTGTCACCAACATGTTTAATCATAGGTGCCTTTCACATATTGACTTTGATACACTTCATTGGATCATTTATGTATGGTTAAGCACTAATCATTGATCAATATGGGACAAATATTAAATGTAATACTTAGGAAATATTAAAGTAATTTATCGCTACTTGAGCCAATAATTTCTAGGTCAATGATGAGGACTTAGGTTATAACTTAATTAACTAGTTCTTGCCTATATCCAGTCAACCTAAAAAGAGAAAATGCCTATGAATGCCATGGATTAAACCCTTAGGGTGTAACTGATAAAACTTTTAGTGTCTAAGATCTAAAAGAAATTATTTATATTCTCATTTTTCTTCATCTGAACCTATGGACCATATATCTAGGATGCATAAAAAACCCATAATATATCTTTAATCAATTGTCTTCCATCCTTCATAATTGGTCTCTATAAAATCATGACAAAATTTCACTATGAAACTATAAAACATGCTCTTTTCTCCAATTTGATTCTAAAAATATACATTTTGACATCAATGACAATCATATTTCCAACAATCTCCCCCTTTGGCATTGATGTCAAACTAAATGCTCCGATCTTATAAAAATGTGCTCCTTTTCTAGCATTGCTTGCATTGGCTTTTGATGAACTTGAGCTGAAATTGTTCATACCAAACATACTCCCCCTTAAAAAATGGAACATTTTCCTAAACTCAACTTGGACACATTATCAGATATTTCAAACTTTTATAGAGATCATTTGCACTTTTTCTCCCCCTTTGACATCAATGGAAAAGGGACTCCAACTTTCTCATAGTTTGTCTACATTTTTCTACCCCTTTATTAGATAAAAAAGTTTGTCCAAGAATCTATAACCATCAAATCATTACAAATTTGAAAACATATGCATACCTAAGTTTACTCTTCTCTCTTCTTCTATGGATTAACAAGAGATCTATGATACTCCCATAGACTTATGCCCTATCACTAGGATCTAGTGATGTGATGTAGGAACCACCATTCCTAGTTTATATCTCAGGTACTCAAAATGTTCCTTGGGAAGAGGTTTGGTGAATATGTATACAACTTGATTATGAGTTAGCACATATTCCATTGTGACCTCTTGATATGCAACCTTTTCTCTTAAGAAGTGATAGTTGGTTGATATCTGCTTAGTTCTAGAATGTAAACTAATTTTTTTGATATATTAATAGCCTTTGAATTGTCACAAAGAATAGAGATAGGTGATTTTTATTCTAACTTGATGTATTTTAGTGTTTGCTTCATCCACAAGACTTGAGTGCAACATTCCACTATTTTAACATGTTTTACTTTAGCTGTAGAAAGAGTGACTGACTCTTGTTTTTTCTTTGACATGAAACAGTTTTGTTTCCAAGGAAAAATTAACCACCACTAGTGCTTCTTCTATCATCCACAATTCCTACCCATTCAACCTCTGTATATGTTGTCAAAGTGAAATCCACTTTTAGGATACCATAGGCCATAGCTAATTATTCTCTTGATATATCTAAATATGGTTTTCAATGCATTGATATGTGATTCTTTAAGATTAGCTTGAAATATTAAAACCATGCATACTAATTGCATGTATCAGGCCATGATGTAGTTAGGTATAAAAATATAGCTATCATTGATCTGTATATAGTCTAATTTTCATCAAGGGACTCATCCTATTTTATAAACTTACATCTAGTTATCATAAGAGTACTTACTAGTTTATTATCTTCCATCCCAAAATTCTTGAGCATTTCCTTAGCATACTTGGTTTTAGATATAAATATCACTTCATCAATTTTTACTATCTATAGACCTAGGAAGAAATAAAGTTCTATAAGCACAAAAATCTCAAACTCATTTTACATTTGACTAGTACATTATTTGCAAATTTTGTTGTTGCTACCACCAAAAATGATATCATCTACATAAACAATAATAATCAACATATGTTCACCTTCTAATTTGAACTAAAATTTTTTGTCTTCACATCCTTTATTAAATCATTGTTATTGAAAGTACTAGTCTAATCTTCAATACCATACTCTAGGTACCTATTTGAGACCATATAGAGCTTTCTTCAATTTCCACACATAATAGTCTTTCTTTGATAGCTGAAAACCTTTAGGTTGTTCTATGTAGACTTCCTCCTTTAGGTTCCCATTCAAGAAAGCATACTTAACAACCATTTTATATACTTTGAACTTCTTATAAATAGAGAATTCTAGAAACATTCTTATGTCTTCCAATCTTACAACTAGAGCAAATGTTTCCTCAAAATATATGCCTTCAACTTGTGGATATCCTTTACACACCAATTTGGATTTATTCCTAATAATAGTTCCATTCTCATTGAGTTTGTTTCTAAAGACCCACTTTGTACCTATTAAATTCTTATTTGAAGGTCTTGGAACTAATTCCCAAGTTTTGTTATTTTCAATTTGGCTTAATTATTTTTTGATGGATTTTAGCCAATTCTCATCCTCGCTAGCTTTAACATAGCTCTTAGGATAAATTTTAAATATAAGATAAAAACTTACTTTCTCCTTGTTCATTTAAACTCTTCTCCTTGTTTGAACTTCTTCATTTTTATTGACAATGATCTAATCTATATGATGAACCTTTTGAACGAATTTTAAAAGCTCCTTTTCATTTACTTTTTAAGTCTCTTCATTATCTACTTCCTCTTTAGACTTTGATTCTTATCCATAGATATCTTTTTTAGGTTTAACATGTTTCAATATTTCATCTACCTTGACATTGGTACTCTCTAAAATATTCTATATCCTTTTTTTGTAACATATGTAGGATTTGCTTGGGTGGAATAACCAAGAAATATTTCTTTATCACATCTTGATTCAAAGATTCCCAATTTTTCTTCTTTTCTCTTGATGTAGCATTTGCTTCCAAATACTTTAAAATACTTAATAGAGGAAAGTTTTCCATACCATAGTTGATAGGGGTTTTATCATTGTAAATCCTCAATTATACTCTATCCAAGATATATACTATTGTTTGTAATGCTTCTCTCCATTATCCATTAGGTAACTTGGCCTTTTTTATCATTGTTCTAGCCATCTCCTTGATTGTTTTGTTATTTATTTCAAAAAATCCATTCAATTATGGAGTTCTTGATGCAAAGTGATGCCTTTTGATTTCATGCTTCTCACAGTACTCTATGAACTCATTTGAGATTAATTATCCACCTCTATTAGATCTTAATTATTTGATTTTTTGTGCTATCTCATTCTCTACCATGGCCCTAAATATCTTGAATCTTTCAAATGCTACAGACTTATCCTTCAACAAGGTTATCCATGTCAATATTGAGTAATCATCTACTAGCAACATGAATTAACTTTCTCCTTTTTATCCTCTAGTCTTAGTAGGACCACAAAGATCAAATGAACTAACTCTAAAGGCTTTAACATTACATACTTCTTTGTTTAAAACTAACCCTTATTTTCTTGCCTTGCTGACATTCCTTACAAGTAGTATCTACAAGTTTTGTTATCTTAGGAATATGTCTAACACAATTATTTGATCTCACCTTAACTAGGTTATCAAAATGGACATGACCCATTCTTCTATGCCTTAACTAACTCTCATCAATCTTTCTTATCAGGTAGTTATTACCATTCACTTCACTAAGATTATAGATATTACTTATAGTTCTCTTCTATTATGCAACTAATCTTACCAATATCCTTATCTTACAACATTTCTCATTAAATGTGACATTATATTCATTGTCACACATTTGGCTAACACTTAGCAGATTGTGTTTAATACATTCAACATAAAGGACATCATGTGTAGTTAGTATTCCATAGATATTCAAGGTTACTTTACCATTGATATTTATTACAATTGTGTCTCCCAAGATGATAGATCCATCCTTACATTTTCTCATTTTGATGAACTTACTCTTGTTAGTAGTCATGTGTTTTGAGAAACCACTATCTATTACCCATATATTTTTCTCCTCAGCATTGACTATATTTTGAGTAATCACAGATTGATCTTTCACTTTACACACATCCTTGGGTTTCTTATTTAACTTATTTTTCCTTTTTTTAGAGACTTGTGAACCTTTGTTCACATTGGGAATCATGCTTTTCTTTTTAATTTGTATCTTTGGTCTTAAATTTTTATTCTACATTATTTAGTTATGTGACCAAAATTATTACAATTATAACATATTACATATATATATAAAAAGGGTGAAAATGAAGTTTTTCTTAAAACTTTTGTTATCCTTTTGGGTATAAACCTACATTCACTATCCCTATGACCAATATGATTATAGGTATGATAATAACCATCTAAAAATTAGTAATATTAGTCATAGCATTTCTTTGTGTCAGATGCAGAAATCTTCGTAACTCTGGATTCATCAAATCTTTCACCCGTATGAAACCATATGCATCAACTAATTTGTCTTCTTCTTTTCTTCAGGATTCTTTTTTCCTTGACATTTCTTCATTTCAACAATTCTTATGTTTGCATTTGTATCTTTTTTGGCATTCTTGCAAGATTTTTCATTCTTTGTTTTTTATTCTCCTTTTGTTTTGAAGTTGTCATATAAGTTTGTAGATGTAATGGTTATGGGACTTTTCCATTTTGTAAAACCAAGACCAAATTTCTCTTTTGATGGATTTTGAGAGTTTATCAACTCATAAATAATTACTAAAACTCATTTCATCTTCAGACCTTTGTTTATTTATTCTTTAGCTTTTTTCAAGTTGTTTTATCAAAGCCATTATCTCTACTTCTAACCTCATGCATTCATTAGACTTATATTTTAGTTCAATTTTGACTACATATTTTAATCTTATGGCTTATTCAACTTACGTATTTAGGATAACCACCATTTGATCATATTTTTAATACTTTTGGACACTTTTTCAATCTCCTTTTATCCAATCTTTTTTTATTTTGAGTTCTCTTTTCCTGACTTGTCATTTTCATCTAGAGCACTAATGAGTTCACACTATAGATCCTCCTCTCCTTCCTCTTCTTCAATCGAGTCTTTAAATTATTCTTGATACACAAAAGCTAATCCTAATTTTATAAATAGGACTTTATTTTCTTCAACCATAAAGGCATAATCATGGTCATCATAGAAACTATCATAATCATCGAATGAATCACTACCTTCTTTTGTGTACAAATCTTTCTTATTTTTCAAGAATTTATTTTTCTTAGAAAAGTGGGGTTTCATATTTTTAGTATCCTCTTCTCAATTAAAGTTATCCTTTCTTTTATAAGGGAATTTAGAAACAAAATGTACCTTACCATAGTTAAATTATTTAAAGGGTAACTTACCTTTGTACTTTCCAGACCCTCTTCTTAGTTTTATGATAAAGTTGGCTTCTTCTTCTTTAGTATATTCAAATCTAGATCTAGGTGCTTTTGCTTTTACTTTTTTGGATTCTTTAAATGCAAATTTTATCTTTAAAGTGTCTACTTCTCCCATTCTCATCTCATAGGTAGTGAAGGTTTCATGTAACTCATCAATAGTGAGTTTATTCATATCTCTTACTTCCTCTATTATAGATTTTTTAGAGTCATACTTTATTGTAGAGATCTTAGGACGTTTTTGACAATTATTGATTCCTTAATCTATTTTCCAAGGCCTCTGATTGAGTTAAATGTTTCATCTACTCTAAGGAGGTAGTCTGCAATTTTATCTTCTTCATTAATTTTAAGACTTTAAAAATTGCCTTTACATGTTTATATCTTGGACTGCTTAACTTTATCATCACCTTCATATATTCTCTTCATCTTGTTTTAGATATCCTATGCATTATGTCAATGCATCACTTTGACAAACTCTAAGTTAGAAAATCCATAGAGGATATCATTATTTGCCTTTACATTGCTTTCATATGCCTTATTTTAATCTTGATCAGTAGGATTTGTAACATGAGCTATATATCCATTTATAATAGACATCCATACATCAAACCCTAATGAAGATAAATATGTTTCCATTCTAATGATCCAAAATGCATAGTTCTCCATTATAATGGTCCAAAATTCATAATTTAATCCATCAAAGAGAAGTGATTTATTTGGGGAAGAGCCTTATAGACTACACATTTATGTTCACCATCCAAGATGTACCTAAGTTGATTAAGCTTCTTCTAAGTAACTAGGTATATGATACCAATTGTTGAAACACAACTAACTAATAAGAAGGGGGATGAATTAGTATATTAATTAAATTAGTCCCTTTAATCCTTTTAATGTGTATTAAAACATATATGTAGAGATAACACACACACACACACACAAATATGCATAACACCTAATGTACATGGAAAACCCAATAAGGGAAAAACCATGATGAGAAATAACTATTACAATCTACTATTATAATCCAACCTCATAATAAAAAACCTCACTAGTTATAATGTTTAAAGTCACCTACCCTAAGGAGACACCAATCCCTTTATTTAAGAGTACCTACTCTAAAGAAACACCAACTCCCTAACGGAGCACCAACTCAGCTTTTTTGATGGCACTTACCAATAAAATCTATTATGGATTTATAAATCCAAATTACAAAATTGATTCATAAATGAATCCAATTATTTATTATAGGTTTGGTATATAACTTATCATGATTTACACATCTCTCTCTTCTCTTATCCTCCTATTTTCCCATTTGTCTCTATATTTCTCTATTTGACACATTTCTTCTCTCTCTCTCTCTCTCTCTCTATATATATATATATATATATATATATATATTCAACTCTACTTAGAAACAACATCAACCTTTACTATATCCTATATGAAATATATAAGCATTGTATCTAGGTTTCATATCTTTTATGTGTTCACACTTGGTTTTTAACACATCACGCTCCATTCTTGGACTTAATTAAATCCATAGGTTTCCTACGTCTTGAATTCATTCTCCATGACCATGATTATCTATTTTATTACTATATTTATATTATAATGGGATCTTATTTTGATGCACATGCCATATTACACAGTTTATATTGATCACAATGATCTATATCATTGTCTATGTCATATAATTCATATTTCACACATGGTCCTCCACTTAAACATTATGATGAAAAAATATTTAAATATTGACCATTGATATTAAGTTTCATGGCATGATTTGATGATCCTCATTCAATTTGATCAACTTTAAAATGAATCTATTAGATCAATTTCTAACAAGATCATGTGCTCGATTGGATCCTTGTATACTTTTGGGCTTTAATGTTTCAACTTTAAAATGCATCCATTGATATTTTGATCCAATCTCCTACATGTTTTTAGATATTTAAAAGTAATATAGACTTTATCTCTACTTGTTGTTAAACATCAAGATCTTAATCTCATCTTGTTACTTCCTTATACTTTGGAATACACGTGCATCATCAATTTAGATCAATCTTTAACATGCTAAACATCAGACACTTTGACATCTTTGACTTCATGAATTCCATTTATCTTCATTACATGATCATGTTCTCATTGTTGGATCCACTGAAAAACCAATATACTCATTATTTCTATGTCTAATAAGCTTATTTTAATGTGACACTTGGCACCCTTATGTGCCTTCTACACATTACTATCAGTGATCTTTCTTGTGACCCTTAGCATTCCCACATTAATATTTGATTATTTAGCTTTAAATTTCTCCATAGATTTACTATGCAAGTTCTATGATTGTGATACTTGTCACTAGTGCATTTACTTGTAGGTGCCTTTGACAAATTGACTTTGGTATGCTTCATTCAATCTTCAATGTAGAATTAAGTTCTAAAAATTGATCAAGCTATGATAAATATTAAATCTAAGACTTAGGAAATATCAATTTATTTGATCACTACTCGAGCTAATAATTTCTAGGTCAAAGGGGTCAGTTGCACAAAAATGACAAGGACTTAAGACGTAACTTAAGTAACTAGTTCTTGCCTATATATAGTCAACCTAAAAAAAGAACATTTATGTGAGAAAAATGTCTTAAATCCTTAGGGTTTAAATTAGAAAAATTGTAATGTTTGAGAGATAAAATAAATTATTTATAATTTCATTTCTCTTCTTTGAACCTGTATACCATATATCTAGGATGCACTCAAAAAACCCACAAAATATCTTCAATCAATTCCTCTTCAATCCTCTATAGATGGTCTCTATAAAAGCATGAAAAATTTACTCTATACAAATTTAAAACATTCTCGTCTCTCTAATCTCATGCCAACAATCTTCCTTTTGATATCAATAACAATCATATTTTCAAGAAAACTACATTAACTAATTTTTTTATCTCATTATTAGTATCAGTTTCCTTAGATTTGAAATTTGGTTTTCTTTTAAAAAGGGCACTAGAATATGTTAAAGGATTAGACCCATAATTTAAATGTTTTTCATATAAAGTAACCTAGATTAATAATATTTTAGCATATGACACATGTCATTAAAAAATTAAATCATTTAAACATGATAGAATTGTGTATAAGAATAAGTAATATTTTCTTGACTATGCATTGCAATTCATTAACATCCGTATAATTTATTTTTTTATAGAGAATAGTACTATAATGAACCATATAATCATTAATGATCTCACCAGATCATTTCTTAAGTTTTAAAATTTGAGCAAGGAAACCTTATCACTTATATTGATAATTTTTTAATTTATAATTGATGATGCAAAGGATTGAATAGATGCATTGATTATATAGGGAGGTCATAAAAACCATCAAAATTAATAATCCTTAAGATTCATTGAAAAAAACCCAATCACAAATTTATCATTAGATGCATAATATAAACATTATATTTGATAGGCCTTAAGATGTTTTTATAGATCACCTTTACCATTATATGGTGTAATCCTAGTACAAAATAATTTGTAGGTAAAGGGTATACAAAAATATATGGATAAAGGGTTATGTAAAAATGCTTTAGAATTAGTCAAATGTATTGATCTAGAAGAACCTTGTTCCAATTGGTAAGCCTTAGCTTGAGGATGGAGATTAGTTTTCATAATTGTTTAAGAAATTTGAATAAAAAACTAATTGTTAATAGATAAGGTCATGAGTAGAAATACTAGAAGAACAAAAAATATTCTACATATGAATAACCATAGAAATTTGAGAATGAACTTATGTTTTCCTCATACCATGGGTGGGTATCACATTTTAAACCATAGGTATACACATATGAATAATCACAATCAGAGTAGTATAAAATGTAAATTAGTTTCATTTAAGTCTTCAACATTTTATTCCTTAAAATTACATTCCTCACCAAAAATTTTATTTTCATCATTGTTTAAAATTAACAATGCATTAATAATGTGTGTAACATCATATTGGTCTATATCATCAAATCTATAATAAAAATAAGTACAATAATTTCCATTATTAGCATCCACATCAATTATAATTTCAATTATGATTATGTCAAAATAAAATTAAATTAGAAATTAGATCCATAATACAAACTCTAATGAAAGAAAAATATAAAACCCTAATAAAGAAATAACAAACCATAATAAAGAAAGACCTAAGATTTTCCATGCTTAAAACTATTGTTCCTTAACACATACACACCCCATTTTCAAAAAAATTAAAGTAAAGATCCATTATTGTAAAACCTCTACCTAGGGAGATATGAGCCTAAAGATCTATGACTAGGGTATCATGAGTTTGTCATCTTGAGCTATTTCCAAAAAATCCAACATTACCTAAGTTTAACTTATTAAAGTCTAAGCTTAAAATAATATCTCAAGTCATTTCAAACCATGATTTTCATAAATTTTTCTTTGATAGGATGTTTTAATTTATGTGATTATATATATATATATATATATATATATATATATATATATATATATATATATATATAATATTATTGACAACAAAGACCATTAATTTACTCTAATTATGCCTACAATAAATATTCCATATGGTTATGACATGCATCACTCTTGTTTCATTCAAATATTTGGATGATTACAAAGTATTAATTACTTTAAGGTCTTGAGCCTCCTAGGATCCACAAAATCATCGCATGGCATATTCACATTAAAAAAAACATATAAACTTCATTTGTTTATTAGTAATTTTAATAGTTTTTCATCCCTAAGTGATAATGGTTTTGAGCTCCTACGTCTTTGGGCTTCCAAGATCATTCCATGTGTTTTGATCATGGAAATATACATCCATAGGAAATTTAATATTTCTTTGGTATTCAAAACAATGGTCCAAATCTCGCAAGCTTTTAGGGTTATGAATGATAAACACTTGGCACATTTGTAGTAGTCTACATATTTAAAAGGTTAAGTAGTTGTCTATAATATAATGGTTCTAAACTCTTGAGTCCTAAATTTTTAGATCATTTCATGTGTCTTAATAACACTGACCTATGGCCATGGAAGATTATTCACATAAATTAATATTAACTTAACACTCTAATATTTCATACTTCCAATGTTATGATATTATGCCACATGTCTTGACCAAGTTAATTCACCACTAAGACACCTACCCAACACATATAATAGATTTGAAGGTTTGGGTTAATGAGGAATTAATAAGTGGCACTACATGATAAGGTATGGATAAAACATAAAATAGAATGATCGATAATGTGATAAAGAAGGAAGTCAATGCATGGCTAACAACTATATCAAAAGTAATGACTAAACACAAAGAATTAACAAATTATCACCACATGGAAATTAAGGGTACCCACCAAAGGCTACTATCACATTCAAATTAAAATGATAATTAAAATAAAAATTTTGGTATTTGCATTGAAGGCACAAGATTACATTTAATACTCAAGCATACAAGTGATATATATATATATATATATATATATATATATATATATATATATATATATAATATATATATTAAGAAGGTTTCATTTTCCTATTGATTTTTTATTAAACTAATATATTCTCAAGCTTCCTAACCTTGAGCGAAACCTAAATTTATTCAGCAATTAAACATAGATCAAAATAGTCCAAGACCTCATAAGAGTTACACAAATCAAATTATAATATGGCCTCTTCATCAAAAAATTTAAACCCTTATTCCCCTCCCCATACTATTTTTTTAGATTGATTGAATATAAAGATATAATATTTGTGAAGAGTGCCTTGAGCTTTAATTCTCACATTATTTGACACTCTAGGAAGAGGTTGATTTGATCCAATCCTATTACATAGAGGATGAAATTTCTCAGGAGACCAAATGATATATAGATGATTTGATGCAAATTAAAAAATAAGGACTTGTTGAGGCCAACATACCCCTATTTTTTTAAAATTAAGATCCTTAAGAAACCCAAAAGATTAAGCATTAAAGTATGGCATGTTAGGATCATTTTTAGAATTTTAATATCATCCACTTTTTTAAACACACATTTATTTATAATATTTTGCTTTAAATCTACCTAACATTACTAATAATATATCTTTGTGTCTTTAGTTGTAGTTTTCATGGTGTTTTTTGTAAGAAATTCATGTTTCAAAACCCTGGTAAAACCCTCAATTCAAATTTGAAAAATTGATGGGAACTAAATTGGTGGGAACCTTTTAAAACCCACATTCGACTTAAGCATAAATTTCATATCTTAAGCTTAGTCACATTTTTTAACATGACTAAAACATAGCCTAAAAATTCTTGGTCCCCTTTATTATTTTCCCCCTTTAAGTTCTTTATATTTCTAACGAAGTCTAGTGTTGGTTTTGTAGGGTCCCTTTTAATATTTCCTAGCCTAGTCCCTTAGATTCATAACTTACCTTAAATTTTTAATCATAAGGCCCCATCATATTTATTAATATTAATCAGACCTTAACCTTAACAACTTATCCTAAGTATTTTATATCACTATGTGACCTAAATTAACATCCTTGTATCTTATAGGATCCAATGACTATTGCTTTATCATCTTATTTGATCCAATGTAGTGAGAAAGGCATGAGATTAGACTTTAAAAACATTAATATTAAAATATATAACAATCCACACTTTGTCATGGGAAAATTATCCAATGACATGAAGGACCTGACAAAGATGTGCCCTTAGACTTCATCTATTGGTTTTTGCTTCATCATGAAGACTTGATTGGACAAAGTGAGGCATAGTTGAAAGGTCAAAGGATTATGGAAGGCCTATAGTATTGACATTTAGCACCATTAAATTTAAGGATTAAAATAAAATGGGTCTTACCTGAAAAAAACAATCATGATCAAGCTCCTGGATCATGATCTTATGGTTCTCACTTACTTGTAAGACCTTGATCCAGTGGAGAGCATTAAGTCCAGGATATTAGGAAGCCATGTGGAGGTGCTAAGTGGCACTCTCAAATTAGGTCATAAGAAGTTTATGAGATTAAAATTGATATTCATGTGACCATCATTCGATGTTCACAAGGATGTATTAAATACCCACATGACCATCAACATTAAGCCCATAAAATTAAAAGTTTCACTAGCTTAAAATTAACATTCATGCGATCATCATTCAACATCCACAAGGACATATTTGACATCTACAAGGACATTAAATTGTATATAATGAATTATTGTACTTAGGATCAAAATAAAATCAATAATGTTGCTCGAAATCTCATGAATTTCTATGTAGTCTAATGGAAGCACTTGGAAGATGCTAAAACATTAGAAATATTCAATCTACAAATATAGAAATGGTCTTATGGTCTAAGTATTTGCAAAATAAACTTAGTCTAAGTTTATAGTTTAAGATCCCTATATCATTTTTTTCAAATACCATGAACCTTAAACTATAGACTTATACTAAGTCTTATATTAAAAGAGTCTTTGTTACATAGAACTTAGACCAAGTGTTTCTAACCAAAGGTTTTAGTGTGGTTATTAATGTAATAAAAACCTATTTGACATTAGACCATTATATCATTTTTACCTCATTAAGAATATTCTATAGGCTTGAAATAAATATTTTTATCTCAAAGTGTACATTGTATTTATCAAACATAGCATAAACTTTGGCCTAAAATATTTATCGATGGTATCATTTGTATAAATCTATAAAACTTAGGCATAAACACTTTAGCCTAAAGTTTATTTCATGTTTAATAAAAATTTAATAAACCTTAACCTAATGGGTTTTAACATAATTCCCACCTTAATAATTTTCTAACTTAAAGTTTAGACATCTTTATAGATCAATGACTCATGCTTCATTGTTGGAGGATGATCCAATGATGTGAAGACATAGTGGAATTTTCAATGGAGTCTTGAGAGCCCACAAGCTTAATGAGTGGAAAAAATACATTTGAGGAAAAAATAATGGATTATCCAATGGTTCATGTTTCATCACGTTTCATGATCCAATGGTGTGAAGGCACCAATGACTTTTTAAAATAACTTAAAATTCTTGTAAAGGTGCCAAATGGCATAACCATAGGGCACTCAAACAAAAGAGCCAATTAATAGTTAAGAGCCTAGATCACAATAAATGACTCATTCCTATCTAGGATTTTAATCCAATGAAGCAAATCAAATAAGGCATTTTGAATACCAATAGCTAATGCTCAAAGAGATTTATGAAAAATGCCACAAAAGGTCCAGATTATTGCAGCATAAGCACCATGTAAGCATAAACAAATTAAAAAAATATCTTTTGGGATCAAAAATGTGAAAGTGTAAAGGAAAAGGTCCAAATAAAATATAAGGCATGTATAAGATAGATTTTGGATATATCCTACCATTAAATCTATAAAACCCTAAACCCTACATAAAAGTGACCCAAGTGAACTCAATTGATTTAAATTCAATTTTAAGGGATATTGATTGTGTTTTTGAGTGTAAAAGAGATGCCATAGATACCAATATAAAATCTAGGGTAAATAAACTAATAAGTAGAAGTCATGGTATCCTATAAACAACAATTGAGAGAAGAGATAGAATTCTATCTATCAATAGATAATGAAGGTAGGATCTTCAAAGATACTGAGCTAGATATTATGGCCCTCAAAAATGGTAATAAGAACTAGTCTAAACTTTCCTTCACCATAGATGAATTATAACCTATCACCAAGGAGGAAAAGAGGATTGTTACTATCAATAGAAAATACTATGAACTAGTCACTATTTAGATGGTTGGCCTTCACTTTGCCATTGTCAAGCTTGAGGTACTCCATTATATTGATATCCATGATCTTGTATTTATTGATTTTAGAATAGATAATGAGTAGATCATCCATGAAAGGAGCTCTAAGAATATTTCATACATATCCCCTATGGCCTTTGAAAAATATTATAGGCTTCCCAAGCCCCATGTTGACTTGATCCAAATCAAATAGTGGACTAGCAATCATGACTTAGACACCATCCTCTAACCATGGTTACTCCAAGGGAACCATGTGTTTTAGGATATTGATGTGAGGATTCCTATTATATAATTCAGAGAGGGAATCAGGGTAATCATGACCCTATTAAACTAATAATCAATATCCCCTTTCACCACATATGTAAACACAACATGAGTTTCATATGTATACTTCACGATTAAATAAAATATCACCCCCTATTAGAAAACTAATTAGTATTCACCTAAGGTTCCAATTTGATGGCATTAAGAATAAATATAACATGAAATTATACATGATGTCCTATTCAATTGATGCCCTACTTACTTCCATAAACTTCATTGGCATGAAGAACTAGTCTCCAAAAGGTTGAACCACCATTTCCCACCATTAATCTAAATTTCACATCTCTAAGTATAGGAACCATATGCAATTTATCTATGATTGTGTCTACCTAGCCATAGTGGAGGCTATTACAAGTTTTACCATGCCTAGAGTCCATCCACTAATCAATAAATATGTAAAGATGATGGGTGGCATATGGTTCTATCTAGAATGCATAGTTATCAAGATTAAGGGAGTCATGTCCTCACCATATATATTTACTATGTATGTATCAAAAAAGTAGGTTGAGAAAGAAATTAATTCCCAACTCGTAAATGGAGTTGATGGAATTTATAAGGAGAAGAGAATGGTTTTTTCCATCATTTCCCTCTAATTATTAGAAAATCCATGTTGAAATATTGGAAACAAGAAGAAATCATGTCCAAACATAGGGACTCATTTGGGTTTCAATTTGATGAACTCAATATGTGGGACCCCAAGAACATAGTAAATAATCATTTAAAGGATTAGAAGCTATCCAAACCTATGTATATGCATCAACATGGTGTTCATGACATTATTTACATTAAGGAAAATATCTATGAAGAAGTGTTGGCTAGGATCAAGAGGCATACCATTAAGCTAGAGCATAAGTTAATAAGTGAGGATAAATAAGTAGGAGAGGTGTGATAGATTCATCCTATCAAAAATCATTTTTGGCCCTTATATTCTAGGCCACCCCAAGAGTAGCCTCAAGTGAAGTAGCCACCACCTTAGAGATAAATTTAACAAAGGCTTGCAAAGGAAATATTGGAAGAGAAACCTAGAGAAGGGCCCTCATCTTTATCACTACCCCAAATACCACCTTCACCAATTCAGTATTTCGACATGATTGCCTTAGGCTAAGATGAAATAGTTAAGGGTTCTCTCAAAGAACTTGTAGAGGAATATGACACAAATGATGAAAGGGAACAAAATGAAGAAACTCAAATACAAGAAGGAGAACCTGGTGAAGAGAAAGGAAAAGAGATTATTCTATATGTGGTCACATTCACCCCTAAAGAGAAGAGGAAGGTAAAAATGACACTAGTCCCTATTGGACCTAAAAGACCAAGGTTGTTTATCACACATCCTAATAGTGATATCAACCTATTTAGTGGGGAATTACCCATCCATGGACCAATCATCCTAGATCGGTTCATTTATGGTAAGCTGTAGAATATCCCTTCTCTCTCCCACTCATGGGAGCTCATAAAGGTTGTAGAAATAGAAATACATAAAGATATCAAGCCATGGATTAGGGATATAATAAAGGAATAGGAAGAAATAAGAATTATGGTCACTCTAGGACTAGAGAGAAAGAAAATAGATACTGTAGGTGCATCAAAAAACATAGGTGTAGAGGTACCAAAAACTCTAAAATTCATAAGTTCATCCACCACAATGCAATTTAATAAAGAGATAGCTAGATTAGAAAGGGTCACCACCAGGAAAGCCATAGTGGGAGCTAAGGAATTCACCTTCTGAAAGTTTGATCCCTTTATAGGTATAACCCTATTAGGAGGGAACCAACCTGGTGAAGCTCCTATCCATGAGGAGGATGTTGAAAGCTTGATTAATGCTCAATTAGATCAAGTAAAGGCTAGGATCCAAGGGATGAAATAAAGAATCCAAAATTTTTAGAGAGAAAAGGAAAAACTAGAAACACATGCCATTTTATCAATGCCTAATGCCATGATAGATATGTTTGAGGCCTCATTCTTTGATATGTTTAATTCTTTGAGTTTAATAAAGTCAAGGTAGGATGCCCTAAGCCAACAAGGTGAATTAGCTATGGGTTAATAATAGAATGGAAAAAATTAGAGACCCAAGTAAGGGATCTCATTGACATTTTGATTAGGAATAAGATTCTTAAATTCAAAACTATTAGCTTAGCTCATTTGAACACCATATTTGGTATAATATTAGAAAAGGTCCAAGGTCTAAGTGTTTGGAGAAGGAATTTGAATAGGCTTCTAGCGGATGATAAAGGATTGATCATTAGAATTGAGTAACTCCTAAAACCTATGTTGGTAAATTCTACCAAGAACACTACCCTTGTAATCATTGATGAAGCTAAATAAAAACATAGAGTCACTTTGGTAATGTAGATAGTTAGGAGCAAGAGCCAAGGCTAGTCTAGTAGAGACAACAAAAGAATCTTGGACATGATATTCACAGCTAAGGAGAAAATTACATAGGCAAGGAACATAAAGGAAGCTATGGATAGGGATAATAAATACTTTGATGACTTGGTTGATCAAGAAGAAGTCGACCTCATGAAGCTATTTATGGACATAGAGCTCATCAAAGACCAACATTAGAGATAAATGGATCCTTTTTATAATCAACAAGGGGACACTTCATCAATGGGCCCACTGAGTAGATAATATTCCTTTTCTAGAAAACTTTGTAATATTTAGAATAGGAATATTATTTTGTAAGGCATATGCTAGTTTGTTAGCATATTACCCCTAGTTTAGTCTAATCATGGAAGATAAGTGTATTTTATAAATTTCTAGGGAAGGATATTTATATTTATCTTTTATGCACCTGTATGTTGTAACTGACTGGTGTACTACCTTATCTTTCTATAAAATGCATGTATCACCATCTTGTAAAGGGGGATAATTTTTGAGAAAAAAATATATACTTCGAGCAATTAATATAATCAAGGAGTTTTGTAAATATTGTCCATATTTGATATGTCAATTGCTTATATAGTTTTTCTCTCAATTTCTAGTTCTATGTTTTAAATTTGAATAGCTTTTTTGAATTTTGGGTTGCATTTTCTAATCATAGGGTTTATAATTTGTGCATATGCTAGATTAGTTAAAGGATATTGGATTTTCTTCACTTAATTTTGATCTATATTGATATGTGCAAATGCTATTTGATTATAGTAGTAAATATTTAAAAGTAAACATGATTCTTACTTATGATTCTTTACATTATCCTTTGAAGTCTTCTTAGTATATAGTGAAACTTGAGATTAGGATATTTTGTATTATATATTGGTTTGAATGCATACTCAGCTATAATTGATGCTTTGTCATAATATTTGAGACTAAGATAGGCAACCACTCATTTTCTTTTCTTCCTTACCCTTCTATTTGCTCCCTTTTTACACCAAATCACTTTAGTTTAAAATTCATTATAAATATACATATATACTAATTTGTATCTTAAATATATATTATAATTCACCAAGTTAACACAAATACTTTGTAATTGACAAGGAATGGACCAAGATGGCTCCCAACCATCACTTATTATAAATTTTGTGGAATGCTCATACATATCTCTATCATTATTTCACCATAAGTGACATCAATTTTCCACAAATTGTTATTCATGCTCTAAACTCTTGGAATTATAAAATGAGAAGTGTTATTTGAACACTAAGAACCTCTCTAGTGAATTTATAGACATCAAGATGCATTTTCACTAGTGTTAGAAGGAGGGATAGGGATCATCTCTATGAATTATTTAAATCTTTATTAGTCTTAACACATTTTGATCTAAGATTAGTATATCTTTATGTTTTTAATTAAATTATTTACTTATAAGTATAAAGATCATTGATCTTTGTGTTTTATGGAGTATCTTTGTGCTTCCATAGACAAAGATCAAAGTTCTTTGAGATTTGATGCTTATTTTTGGTAAATTTAACTTGAAATTTGAAAGTTCATAGAATTTGAGGTTAAGATGGCTTGTTTTAATCAAATATTGACATATCTTTCATAGAATTGCATTCATTTAATATTAAAATTATAAATATAGATCAAATTAACATAATTGGATACATCTTTGAACTATTTTAGGGAAAGAACAATGTCCTTTACTATTATTTATGTAATCTTTAAAAAATGAGCTTAATGTGTCAGTTTAATTATCATTCCTTATAAATATTATCCTAATACATCATAATATATTCAAACTTCAAGCTATAATTTCCAAATATTTGAACTAGATCACACTCAGAGACAAGGGAAACTTAGCTTGAACTTGAGGTTTACTAAAAGGTTAGGCATGACAAAGGTGGACAAAAGAGATATAAATATTTGACAACTTCACCTATTAAAGGTACCTTTTCCCTCAACATGCATCTAGGTATGGATTAGTTGGGATAATATTCAATCAATGTGCCAGGTGGGGTACATGATCTCCCACATAACCCTGATAAATATTTGCCTACATTTAGTCCAACTCATATTAAAACTACTGAAGAGCACATTAAATATTTTAAATATTCCTTAAGGTTACTAAATTTTTTGCATGATTATGTGGATTTTATTTTATTTCCCTTTACATTTAAGGATGTTACTTATGAATGGTTCTTTAACTTGCCTAACAATTACATCACTAGTTGGGATGGTTTCATTGATGTTTTTATATATCAGTTTCGTAGTATTATCAATCATTGTGTTATTTAACATCAATTCACCAACATTAGAAGATATTAATGTGATCATATTACATCCTTTAATGATATATTCCAAAAAATGAATAATAGGACCATAGAACTCTATAATCTTGATGATGTTTTAGCACTAGAAATCTATATAGATGGAGTAGATCCCATGACCTCTATATTTTTGAAGAGATTCATGTCAGCTATAACTTCATTATCAAGGGCATATTATAAGGTAGTAACCATAAATTATAATATGCAACCCTAGGGACAAATAACATATTCTATTCCAAATGTTAAACTACATATGACCTTTTTAAATGTCTTTCCAAACATCAACCAAAATATCCCAGCCTTAAATCAACTCCAAAACTTAAATTAATTGTGATTGAGTCATGTTTCTCTAAATAAGAACTTAGGATTATTAAATCATCCTAATAATGAAATCAATACAAATGATTAAAGGGATTTAATAACATCTACTAATAATAACTAGGTACATAATTATAAAACCCCTAAAAATGAGAATGAATCTATCCTAAAAATGGTCCAAAAGTTGAGCATTAATTTTATTTAGCTACAAACACAAGTTAGAAATACTACTTAAAGATATGATAGGAACTTCTCATTTAAGAGGTATAATAGGTCAAGTAATAGATTTTGGAATGATAGTTTTCATAATAATAGGAATAATGAGCCATATTATAAAAAGAAGGCCATGTACATTAACCTTACTAATATTGTATTACCTAATTATTGTGGAGTACATTACACAACCAAGCATGGTGAATTTAACTATATTGAATTTTTAAAAGCCTTTGAGGCTTTCCAAGAGAAGTTAGACACATTTGAAGTAGTCCCTAATAAGGAAATTTGTGCAGGTGCTTTAGGATCCAAGTCATCCGATCAAGCCTTCATGGTGGAGTCTTTTGATTTCCCCTTTCAAGAGGAAAATGAACCTGATGATATCCCTCAAGAGATCTAGGCCTTTCAATAATTATTAAATAAGACCTACTCTTGAGTAATAGAGATTAGAGGTAGCCCTTGACTACCTCAACACCTCTAGATAACTTTGGAACTCCTCCAGACACTTCTTCAAGAAATAATCTAGAGCCACCTAAAGGGAGTACTTCTAAATCCAATATTGAAATTCCTAGTTCTAATAAAATTAGATATAACATTTTTGAAGACATGAAAAAGATAAAGGCTAATATTACATTACATGAACTTACATAGATTATAGAGAAAAGGGACCTCTTATTGTAATCTTTGTCAAAAAATTCCAATAAGCCACCCAAGTCTAATTATGCCAATGTGACTATGCATAAAGCCAAAACTAAATCTCCTCTTTTCTTATTTACTATTAGGATGTTTGGTAAGAACTTGCATAATTTATTATTGGATTTAGGTGCATATACCAATATCATGCCTATAGGTATATGCAAACAACTTGGTTTAATACCTATTAAGCCTGATAGGGTTATCACCCAATTAGACAAATCTAGAGTTCAAGTTAATGGGGAACTTTTAAATGTTCATATGCAATTAACATCTAAGCCTAGAGTGTAGTAATTCATTGATATTCAATTTATTAATATACCTAATGTTTATGGAATCTCATTGAGTAGGGAGTGGACTAAGGCCTTCAATGGTTAGATGTCCACAGATTACTCACATTTCTAGCTACCTTAAAAGGGAGATCCTAATCAAATTAGGGTTGAGCGGTAACCAAGGATGAAACACATGATAATAGAGTATAATGTTGTGATTGATAGGGTCAACATAATTTACTCAAACTTAGGGGTTTTCACCATAGATATTGATAAGGTATATGATCCCAAGAGTGCTAATGTTGTTTTTGGACTCTGGAAATTAGATTTTTATAATGCTAAGTTTAAGGTTGGATCTATAATAGGTATTGTCCTTACTAACCCCACTAGTGAGATATACCATGCTTCTAATAGACTCCAATTCCCTTGCACTATAAATATTTTTGAATATTAATCCCTCATCTTAGGTTTATGATTTATTATAAAGAATAAGGTTAAAGAACTATTAGTTTATGGGGATTCAGAACTAGTGGTCAACCAAGTGAGAAGTAAATGCCAATGAAACCTCTCATATATTAAGAGGTATAAGTTTATGATTTGAGATTTGATTGAGTCCTTTGATTATTTTAGCAATAATTTCATCCAAGGAGGAAAAAACCAAGCTGTTATGAGCTATCATCTGCTTCAGCGAACCTCATGCCCAACCAAGATTCCCCCAATTTTAGCATTGAGCTAATCCCTTGTCCTTTAGTGCTTGATAATGTTAACCATTTTAAAGTTTCCAATGATTATCAATAGATATTGGATTTCATTACCAATTTTGGATCATTTTATGCCCATATTATTTATGAAACTAATGAAAATGCATCTAAGGAGGACAAGTTTGATGGTAAAGTCATTCAATTGAATGACAACAAGATCCCTAATGGGATGATTTCTTTAGAGAGACTGTTTGATCAAGATAAACTGGCTAAGATTTATAATATTCTTGAGGTTAGTGGGAAGGACTATAATGATGTTGATCTTGGTCTCTAAGATCAACCTTAGCTAGTAGATGTTAGAAAATCTTGCATAAATATTGAGAGCAAGAAAGCTAAAGAGCTCCTTACCCAATACAGGGAGGTCATAGCATGGTCCTATGATGAATTGAAGGTATTTTATCCTAAGTTAATTATTTAAACCATCTCTCTCAAATAAAACTTTAAACCATTTAGGCAAAAATAGAGGCCTATTAATCCTATCTTAGAGCCAATGATTTTTAAAGAGGTTAGGAGACTAATAGATGATAGGATAGTCTTCCCCATCAGGCATTCTACTTGGGTGGATAATTTGGTCTTAATAAGGAATAATATTGGTGAGATTAGGTTCTATATTAGTTTTAGGAATTTAAAGAAAGCATCTGAGAAGGATAACTATATTTTCCCTTCTCTTGACTAGGTTATTTAAGTTGTTTCAAGTTCAACTATGATGACTTCTCTTGATGGATTTTTAGGTTAAAACTAGGGGTTGGTTGATAGAGAATATAGGATGATAAAAACCTTCACAACCAAGTGGGGAACTTTTTCTTACAAGAGTATGCCCTTTGGCCTAATTAATGTAAGATCTACTTTTTGAAGAGCTATAGACCATGCCTTCTAGGATCTGATTAGTAAGTGTATTATTATATATATAGATGTTCTAATAGGTTTTTATAAAAATAAATAAGATTACTTCATGTACTTATAATAAGTGTTTGAAAGATGTAGAAGGTATGAGATTTTCTTAAACCCTAAGAAAAGTATTTTATATGTTATTGAAGGTAAACTATTAGGACATGTTATAACCAAAGATGAGATCTATATAGATTCTAAAAGGGTAGAGGATATATCCAAAATAGATCCCCCAAATAGTATGAAATAATTAAATCCATTCATTAGTAAGATAAACTTTGTAAGGAAATTCATTTCTAGATTTGTAGAGATTGTTAAGCCATTAAATGACATGTTGAAGAAGGATTCCAAGGTATCATGGAATGAATAATATAGAAAGGCATTCAATGACAATAAGGAGGCTATTAGTTAGGATCCAATCCTGATAAGTCTTGAATTTTTAAAGTAATTCTACCTCTACTTATTTTACTCTAATCATACCATGGTTTTTATATTGAGTCAAAATGTTGAAGGGTGTGATCACCCAATATCTTTTATGAGCACTAATTTTAAGAATGTTGAGTTAAACTATTCATTGATTGATAAGAAGGCATATGCATTAGTAAATGTAGTAAATAAATTTAGGAATTATATCTTTAGAAATAATGTGAATATTATTCTACTTTACCCTATCATAAAGCTTATGTTAAGCCAAAATGAGCTCAAAGAGTGTACAGGTAAGTAGATGTCAATTTTGTAGAACTATGACATAGAAATGAAAACAAAAAAATTGGTAAGGTGCCAAGGTCTAATCCAAATGATTATTAATACCAACCCTATGTTAACTATTATGAAAGTTGATCAGTATACATTTGAATCTAGAGAATGGTATGATTTTTATTATTCATTTTCTAATTAACGATATCTATCTTGCAGGGTTGACAAGGGAGCAAAAGAGGACTCTAAGGCTTAAATATACTCATTATTTGATTAATAATGGAGTATTGTACATGAAAAAAATTGAGGGATTCTACCTAAAGTGCGTTTCAAAAGAGGAAGATGCTAAAATCATGAGTACCTTCCATGAGAAGTTTGGTAATGAACACCATCAAGGAAGACTACTGCACATAATATTCTTAGAGTTGGATACTATTGTCTTGCTATATTCAAGGATGCTCAAAATCATGTTAGAGAATGCCACTCTTTTTATATTTTTAGCACCAATGAGCTTAAGGTAGTAATTCTTCTACAACCAGTCATGGTTGACAAACCATTTGCACAATGGAGGTTAGAATTTGTAGGAGTAATCAACCCAAATTCATCTAAAGGTCATAAATTCATCCTAACTTCCAAAAATTACTATACAAGGTGGGTTAAAATTGTAGCCAATAAACAATGTATAATAGAGGAAGTGATCAATTTTATGGAGGAGAAATTTTGTACTAGATTTACAATTCTAGTCTCTCTAGTGTGTGACAATGGGTCTGTATTTTCATCCATAGAGATGACGAATTGGGCTTATGATAATGGTATCTATTTGAAGTTTTAATCCAACCATTATGACTAAAGGAATAGAGTTTATGAGTCCACCAATAAAAAATTGATGAAATCAATTGAGAAATATACCAAAGAAAAACCCAAGACTTGGCACAATTTTCTCAAGTATGCATTATGGGTAGATAAGATCTTGATTAAGCAAGCCTTGAAGGCATCACCTTTTCTATTGGTATATGGCCAGGAACCAATCTTCCTTATCACTCTTAAGTTGTCCATATATAGATTCATGCAAAAATATATGGAAGAGGGTCAAGAATTAGTGAACTCAATATTGTTGGACATAATTTAGATGGAAAATACAAGGGAGAAAGCCTTTACTAATTTTAGAAGACATCAATCCATAGTGAAAATATGGTTTTATAAAATATCAAAGATTAAGGTGTTTAGATAAGGGGACCTAGTTCTCCTTTGGGAAAAAACATCTAAGCCTAAAGGAAAACATGACAAATTCACACTTTTGTGAATTGACCACTATCAGGTTACAGAAACACTAGGGAAAAACACCTTTTAAGCTCGAAGACAAACAAAGAGTAGATTTCACACTACCTACCAATGTATAGTTTCTCAAGTACTACTTCTTTATTACTCCTCCCAAGGTCTTTATGGAGTAAACTTTAAGATGGTTAAATTTAGTGTAGGTAGGTTTGATTGTTTATTTCAAATTCTTTCCTTCTTGTGCCTTGTTTGTATATAAGCATGTATATATTTATTTACATTCTTTTGATTTCTTGCTCTCTATTATGGGTTTGCTTTGGTTTCCTTGTTCTTTAATTCTAATAAGTCTTTTTAGACAATATTTGGCTCAAAGTTAGGCAGTTTTCTTGAAAATTACCAAAATTTAGAAATGTAGGTGTGTACCTCATTCATATGATGGCTATGGTTGTGCAATGCAAGCTTAATGTTGTAATTTGAAGAAACTAGTAAAGAATAATGGAAGAAGCTAATCATTCCATAAGAACTTAAGCATTGTTTTGACATTAAATTCATTTTATTAAGATTTTAACTTATAGAGTTAGAGCTAAAACTATCATTGTATAGCCACACTAACACTTAATCAACATCCTTGTCTAGTGTAAGGGTTACAACCATAGGTGATTATACAAAAATTAAGCACATGACCAAATCCTAAAACATGGATATTCTAGTTCGTAACCTTGATGAAATCATAAAGATCTAAATAAAATACAAAATAGGAGGATTCAATGAAAAACCAAAGCTTTATAAGCATAGGTGATTTTGGTAATTTCCACCAGGGCTATGGATGCCTGACTGGTATTGGAGCAAGGCCTTGACTAGATCCAAAGGCATCTTTATTGGGGATATGGATGCTTGATTGACAATAAAGAAATACCCAATCCTTCCTTGAGATAAAATCATGGTTCTTAATGAATATCTAATCATGCTCCAAGTCAGTGTTAATGATTAAGGACATGAAACTTGAAAGCTATTTCTTGAACCCCATGGCAAATAATAAGTGTAATCAAAGCACACACACATAGTTTGGCTATGTCTTTAAATTTGACCTTAATTTTATAAGTGTAAGGTTTGTTTCAACCATAATCTAATATAGATAATGATATTGATCAAGTGGAGTAGATGACCTAATTATTAGTCAAAGTTAGAGTATCTAGGTTCTAAGTTATTGTTATGTTTCCACCATGAGTCCCCATTTATTGAGGCCAACATACACTTATTTTTTAAAATTGGGACCCTTGAGAAACTCTAAATATTAAACATGAAAATATAGCATGTAAAGATAATTTATGGAATTTGGACATCATCCACTTCATTAAAAATAGATTTATTAATCATATTTTTCTTTAAATCTACCTAAAATTATTAATAAATGATCTTTGTGTCTTTAGTTTCAGGTTCCATGGTGTTCTCCTTGAGAAATTCATGTTCTAAAACCTTGGGAAAACCCTCAATTCAAATTTGAATACTGGCGGGAGCTAAATTGGTGGGAACCTTTTAAAATCCACTTTGGATTTAAGTACAAATTTCATATCTTAAGCTTAGTCATGTTTTTTAACACAACTAAAACTTAACCTAAAAATGTTTGGTACCCTTTATTATTTTCCCCCTTTAAGTTCTTTATATTTATAACTATGTCTAATGTTAGTTTTAAAATGTCCCTTTAAATATTTCCTAACCTAGTCTCTTTAATTCATAACTTAGCCTAATGTTTTAATCCTAAGGCCCCATCATATTTATTAATATGAATGAGACCTTAGCCTAAGTATTTTATACCACCATGGGTCCTAACTTAACTTCCTTGTAGCTTTTAGGATCCAATGTCCCTTGAGTTATCATGGTATTTGATCTAATAGAGCGAGAAATGCCCAAGCCTAGACTTAAACAACATGCATCTTAGAAGATATAACAATCTATGCTTCATCACAAGAAAAGGATCTAATGGCCTAAAGGCCCCAAAAAAATTTCACCCTTATCCTTCATCTAATGGTTCTTACTTCATTATGAAGACTTGATCAGATGTAGTGAGGCATAATTGAAAGGTAAAACTATTATGAAAGGCCTATAGGATCGACATGTGATACCTTTACATTAAAGGAATAAAATAAAATGGGTCTTACCTGACAAAAAAACCAATCATGAGAAAGCTCCTAGATCAAGATCCTATTGCTCTCACTTACTCATAGGACCTTGATCCAATAGATCACATTAAGTCCAAGATCCTAAGATGCTCGATAAAGGTGCCAAGTGACACTCTTTCATTAGGTCATAGGAAGTTGATGAGCTTAAAATTGACATTCGTACAACCATTATTCAACATTCAAAACGTCATATTTGACATCCATGTGACTGTCAAATTTAAGCCCATAAAATAAAAATTTCACTAGCTTAAAATTGACATTCATGAAACCATCATTTGACATCTACAGGGACATATTTGATGTCCATGAGGCTATCAAATTTAAGCTAATGAATTATTCTACTCAAGATCAAAATACACTCTAGAATGTTGCTAGAAAGCTTGTGAATTGCCATGCAGACTAATGGAATCCCTCAAAAAATTCTCAAACACTAGAAATATTCAATTTGTACATATGAAAATGGTTTTATGGTTTAAGTATATGAAAAATAAACTTAGTCTAAGTCTATACTTTATGGTCCCCATTGCATTTTGTTCAAATACCATGATCCTTAAATTATAGACTTATACTATGTCTTATTTAAAAAAATTCTTTGTCACATATAACATAGAAAAAGTGTTTCTAACCAAAGGTTTTAGTGTGTTTTTAATGAAATAAAACCCTATTTTAAGTTATACCATTATATCATTTTGACCCCTTTGAACATATTCTATAGGCTTGACATAAATATGTTTAGATCAAAGTGTACATTATGTTTATCTAACATAGCATAAATGTTGGCCTAAATTGTTTAGCTATGGTATCCTTTGTATAAATCTAGAAAACTTAGGCATAAACACTTTAGCCTAAAGTTTATTTCATGTTTAATAAACATGAAATAATACATATCCTAAGAGGTTTAAACCTAAGTCCCACCTTAATAATGTGCTAACTTAAAGCTTGGACATATTTTTAGATCAATGACTCATGTTTAATCATGGGATGATAATCCAATGATGCGAAGACGTCATTGAATTTTCAATGGAGTCCTAAGATCCCAAAGGATTGATTCATGGTGAAATTAAATTTAAGGTAGAACTGATAGATGATCCAATGGTTCATACTTCATCACTTTTCAGGATCCAATGTTGTAAAGGAACCATTAACTTTTCAAGAGAACTTAGAAGGCCCATAGAGGTGCCAAGTGGCATAACCATAAGGCACTAGAACTAAAGAGATAATTAATAGGAAATATCTCAAATCATAATCAATATCATGCTCTAATCAAGGATTTTAATGCAATATAATTAAATAAACAAGTCATTTTAAATACCAATGGATACTGCTCAGAGACATTTATTAAAAATGACATGAAAGGTTTATATCAATGTCAAACAAATTCCATGTAAGTATAAATAGACAAATAAAATATCTTTTGGGATAAAAAATGAAAAATTATAAAGGCAAAGGTCTAAATCAAGTCCAAGTGATGTATAATATAGAGTCTAGATATATCCTACCATTAAAGCTATAAAATCCCAAACCATGCATAAAAGTGACCCAAGCAAACTCAATTGGTTATAATTTTATCCGAAGAGAGGTTGATTATGTTTTTGAGTGAAAAAGAGCTACCATAGAAACCAATTTGTAATCCAAGGTAAATAAATTATAAGGTAGAATTCATGACAGCCCATAGACAAGAATCGAGAGAAGTGACAACTTTATCTATCAATAAATAATGAAGGTAGGATCTTTAAAGATACCAAGCTAGATATTGTAGCCCTCAACAATGGTAATAAGAATTGGTCTAAAATTTTATTTTCTATGGATGAATTACAACCTGTCACCAAAGAGGAACAAAGGATTGCCACTATCAACATAAAATACTATGAAATATTCATTATTCATATGATTATCCTTTACTTTGTTGCTACCAAGCTTGAGTTAATCCACTATATAGATATCATTGCTCATGTCTTTATTGATTTTAGGATAGATAATGATTGGATCATCCATGAAAATACCTCCAAAAAGGTTTCATACATCTCCCCTATGGCCTTTGAAACATACTACAAGTTTCCCATGCCCCATGTAGACTTGCCCCAAATCAAAGATTGGACTAGAAAGCATGACCTAGACACCATCCTTTGACCATGGTTGATATAAGGGAACCATGTGTTCATGGACCTTAAAGGGAGGATTCCCATTATAAAATTTAAAGAGGGAATCAAGGTAATCATGATCTTATTAAATTAAGTGTTAAGATCCCCTTAAAGCATATATGTAAACACAACCTGGGTTTCATATGTATACTTTATGATTGAATAAAATATCACCCCCTATTAGAGAAATAATCAATATTCACCTAGGGAACCAATTTTATGCCATTAAAAATAAAACTGACAAGTAATTATACATGATTTCCTATTTACTTGACACGCTACTTGTTTCCATCAACTTCTTTGACATCAATAAATGGTCTCCATAAGGTCAAACCACTATTTCCCACCATTACTCCAAATTTCACATCTTTAAGTATAGTAACCACATGTAATTTATATATGAATATGTATTCCCAACCATAATGGACTCTATTATATGTTTTCCCATGCCTAGAGTCTATCCACTGATCAATAAATATATAGAGATGATGGGTGACATGGTTCTATCCATAATACACAGTTATCAATATTGAGGGAGTCATGTCCTCACCATATGGATTGTATGTGTATGTACCAAGAAAGCTACCTAAGTAATAAATTTATTCCCAAATCATCAATGGAGTTGATGAATTTTGTAAGGAGAAGAGGAATTATATTCTACATCCCTTCCCTCTAATTAGTGGAAGGACCATGTTGAAATATTAGAAATAGGTGAAAATCATGTCCAAACATAGGGACTCATTTGGGTTTCAGTTTGATGAACTCAAAATGTGGGACCCAAAGATCATAGTAACCAATCATTTCAATGATAATAAGCTTCCAAAACCTATGTATATGCATTAGCTCAATTTTCATGAAACTATTTAAGTTAAGGCAAATAACTATGAATAAGTGTTGGCTAGGATCAAAGGGCAAAACATTAAGCTAGAGCATAAGTTAACAAGTGAGGATAAAAAAGTAGGAGAGGTGTGGTAGATGCATCCTCTCCAAAATCATTTGCTTCCCTCATCTTATAGGCCACCCCAAGAGTAGCCTCAAGTAAAGTAGCCACCACCTTAGAGATAAATTTAACAAGGGCATGGAAAGGAAAAGTTAGAAGAGAGACCTGGAGAGGGGCCCTCATATTCAACACTAAACCAAAGACTACATTCACTAATTTAGTATTTGGACATGATTTAATTAAGCCCAAATGAAATAGTTAAGGGTGACCTCAAAGAAATTGGAGAGGAATATGACACAGTTGATGAAAGGGAATAGATTTAAGAAACTCAAATCCAATAAGGGGAACTGATGAAGAGAAAGGAAAAGATATTATTCTAGATGTCATCCCATTGGTCCCTAAAGAGAAGAGGAAGGTAAAAATGGCACTGGTCTTTATTAGACCTAAAATACCAAGGTTGACTCTCACATTTCCTACTAGTGATATCAACATATTCAGTAAAGGAATTCCCCATTCATAGACCAATCATCCCATATTGGTTCATTTATGGTAAATTTTAGAATATTATTTCTCTCTCCCACTCATGGGCACTCATAAAATATGTATAATTAGACATACATAAATATATCAAGCCATGGATTAGGGCTATAATGAAGGAACAAAAAGAATGATGAATTGTGGTCACTCTAGGACTAGAGAGAAAGAAAATGGATGCTCTAGGAGCATCAAACAACACATGTGTAGGGGTAATATAGCCTATGAAATTCATAGGGTCATCCACCACCATGAATTTTAATCTAGAAATAGTTAGATTGGAAAGGGTCACCACTAGGAAGGCCATGGTGGGAGTTAAGGAATTCACCTTCCAAAAGGTTGAGCCCTTTATAGGTCTAACCCTGGTAGGAGAGAAACAACTTGGTGAAGTTCCTATCCATGAGGAGGATTTTTAGAGATTTATTGAGTCTTAATCAGCTCATGTAAAGACTAGGATCCAAGGGATGAAATAAAGAATCCAAAATTTGAAAAGAGAAAAGGAAAACCTAGAAACATAAGAAATTTTGTCAGTACCTCATGCCATGATAGATATTTTAAGGAATAATTATTTGATATGTTTAATTATTTTATTTCAATAAATCTAAGGCAAGATTCCCTAATCCAACAAGGTTAAGTAGTCAGGGGGTTAATAATAGAATGGAAAAAAACAAAGACCTAATAAAGGGATCCCATTAACATTCTGATTAGAAACAAGATTCCTAAGTTCAAAACTATTAGCTTAGCTCATTTTAAAACCATATTGGGAATAATATTAGACAATATCCAAGGTGTAAGTTCTTGGACAAGGAATTTTAATAGGCTTCTAACATATTAAAAAGGGTTGATCATTAGAATTGAGTATCTATTAGGAATTATGTTGGCAAATCCTAGCAAAACCACTTCCCTTAGAATCATTAATGAAGTTGAATAAAAACATAGGATCACATTGGTAATGCATTAAATTAGGAGAAAGAGTCAATTCAATTTGGTAGAGACAATAGAAAAATCCTTGACATGATCTTCACAGTTGAGGAGAAAAATGTAGAGGCAAGGAGCATAAAGGAAGCTATGGCCAGGGATGATAGAGACTTGGATGACTTGGCTGATCAATAAGAAATATTCGTCATGAATTTAGCTATAAACCTAGATATCATCAAAGACCAACATTATAAAGAAATGAAGCTTCTATAGAATCAACAAGGGGGCCCTTTAACAATCAGCCCATCGAGTAGATAATATTCCTTTTTTTTTTTAAATTGTAATATTTAGAATATGAATATTATTTTGTAAGGCATATGATATTATACTATCATATTTCCCTTAGGTTAGTTTAATTGTGAAAGACAAGTGTATTTTATAACTTTCTAAGGAAGGATAGTTGTCCTTATCTTTTGTACACCTGTATGTTGTAACTAACTAGTGTACTACCTTATCTTTCTATAAAATACATGTATTACCATCTTGTAAAGGGGGAGAATTTTTAATCAAATTTTGTATACTTGGAGAAATTAATATAATAAAGGATTTCTATAAAGATTATCCATTTTTGATATGTCAATTGCTAACAAATTTTTTTCTCTCAATTTCTAGTTCTATGTCTTAAATTTGAATAGATTCTTTGAATTTTGGGTTCAATTTTCTAATCATAGGGTATCTAATTTGTGCATACACTAGATTAGTTTAAGGACCTTGGATTTACTTCACTTAATTTTTCTCTATATTTAGATGTGAAAATTCTATTTGATTATAGTAGTGAATCTTTAAAAGTAAACCAAGTTATTACTTATGATTATTTAAATTATCCTTTGAATTTTTCCTGGTATATAGTGAAATCTGAGCTTAGGATATTTTTCATTATATATTGGTTTGAATGCATACTCAGTTACAATTAATTTTTTGTCATAATATTTGAGACTAGGATAGGTAATCACTTGTTTTCTTTTCTGCCTTACCCTTCTCTTTGCTCCCTTTTTACACTAAATCACTTTCATTTAAACTTCATTATAAATACAAATCTAGATTAATTTTTAGCTTAATTCTTGATTATAATTCAATTATTTAACATAGATACTCTAAAATTCATAAGTAATGGACCATGATGGCTCCCAACCATCACTTTTTATAAATTTTGTGGAACACTCATACATATATCTAATGTTATTTCACCATAAGTGACATCAAGTTGCCACAACCTACTACTCATGCTTTGAATTATTTGAATTCTAACTTTAGAAGTGTTATTTAAACACTTATAACTTCTATAGTGCATTTAGAGACATCAATAGGATTCTAATAGGATTTGATTAAACCAAAGGCAATGTAATAAATTAACATGTTAAAAGTTTTTTATCAATGGAATCACTATTGTGGATATCTTACATGAAAATAAAGTCAATTCTATCTCTTATTACATATTAGGTATGGAATTTTAAAGATATATTAGGCTTCCCTACCTTGAGACAACCTAAAATCAAGTCTCAACCAATATTTGGCTTGAGCATAACACTGTAGATGGAAATTTGAAACAATGGCTTGCAAAGGGACAAAGGCTAAATCTAAAGGGGAAATATCCTTCAATTGTATCATTAAATTTAGACTTGGATTTCCAATATAAATGGCATAATTATATAGGTTATATGGTTTCTTGATTATTGCCTATGTTTAGGTCAAATGTGTTCCATTATTAGATATACTCCAAACAACTAATAAGTTGGTATCACTTGGGGAGATCATAAGTGTAATATTAAAGGCACCCATTTTTACCCTAATTGTAAGATTAAGGATGAAAATTTATACATGATTTTTTACTTACTAGATGTGGTCATAGCCATTATTTACAATTTTTATGGTTAGTAATGGCAACCATTAGATGAATATTTTGGAAAAATGGTGGGAGAGGATTTATGCTTTATGTTTGTTCATAGGTAAGATCAAAATGATAATAAAGGAGGTATATCCTCATATATCCTAAGAAATTCAGGGCACCCCAATGCCCATAATATTAGAAAGCATAACATGGACCTATACAAAAATGGGAGATTATTGGTTATATATGGATGTAACCATCATTTGAGTGGAGGGTACCATGAATTCTCCTTTAATATTACCACATCATTTTCTAGATCATATTATAGATTAATAAATATCCTATCAAATTTTTAATAGTATTGATGAAAAATTAGCTCAGATAAATTTAGCCTACTACTTTAAGACTCCTTTCATCATTGGACAACACCAATATGTGACTAGGTCACATTCCATTTCAACTAGTTAGGTTAGAATGCAATACAACTTAAATCTTGCACCATTTAGAGAATGGGACCCCAAGAATAAAATAAGGGAGTGTATCAAAACTATCTTAAAAACAAATTAAGTGCATCTCCTTTATAATCAAAATTCATATGATCATGATCAAATTTTCTTAAATGGCTCAGATGATTATGAATTATGGATAAAGATGAAAGATAATAAAATGACTATGATACTTGCACAAACCCTAAAATATAACCTAGAGGCAAAATAATAAAATGCCCATAATGCATGAACTCATCAATGGCCTCCATCTCCACCATAAGGCTCTTAGCTACTAGATCAACCTATTGTCCCTTCACTAGAATCTACAAAAGAGTAATGATATCAATATAAGATTCAGAGGGAATTGAATCCTTATATTACAAGGGAGATTTTAAGAGGAATCCATAGTCCTCAAGTCCCTTATACTTCAACATCTTCGTATGAAAATGTCTTAGGAATAAAAACTAGCAGGGAGAGGCCAATTATTTTTGTAGATAATCAAAGGAAGAAATTTTTTATGGTGATTTATTTGACTCCTCTTACTATAGTCACCGATGTGAGCCTCTTTAAATTCATTTAAATGGTTTTAACTTCAATTCCATCTATTCATGACTCTCCCCTCTCTCCTAATTCCTTTTAGGGAAACCATGTGCCTTCTACACCTTCCAATTCATCATGTTCATCTCTACCTCCTACCATAGTTGATCCCATAACCCCTCTACCATCTCATCCACCTTACACTCCACCCATATTCACATACCAAAGGAAGAAAAATGACTCCCCTTATCCTTCCTAAGATTAAAAACTAGAAAAGAGACCATCACTTGGTCTAGCTAATATAAAAAATGCCATTTAGGAAAAAGAAATGGATGTAGAGACTAAAATGAAGATAAGAGAAGAAAAAAACTAGAAAAAGTGATATCCTTGGTTGATTATCCTTTAAGGCAAGAAGATGAAAATATGGGCATGGAACAATCAGATGATGAAGAATCTACGCTAGATAAAGCCAAAGATTTGAGTTTGGGTGAGAAAGGAGGAGACACCTTACCTAGACTCACTCTAAATCAAAGCCATAGAATTAATGAGGTAGTCTCTTTTATTATTTAATTAATGCCTAGTTTATAAATTTAATCTTTAAGTTTATATATAGTAATGCCTATTATTATATCATCCAATTCTATTAGTATGAATATGGATTTAAATATTCTTTCCTCACCAAAAATAATGACTCTTAGGATAGTCAATTTTGAAAATTTTGTTACAATTTCTATTTTTAATAATCCACCATCTCCCAAAAATAAGTTAACTTGAATAGAGATTCCCATGTGCTAGTTATTAGCCTTGACAAAAAACTATGACTATGGAGATAAACCTGAGTTTAATTAGATTCTTAGCTAAGGCAACACTAATAAAAGAAACCTACCTATAGGAATTAGTTAGCCAAAAACATTCCCAAATACCTATTCAAATAAGTGTCTCCCTACCAACCAATTTTATCACCTCCCTTCGAATGATCTCTCTAACTTATTCATCTTCATAACTTTCTTAGGAAGAATAAACATGAGAACTTAAAGTTCCTCAATGGGTAAGGGAGATGCATAATTCCAAAGATGAAAGACAAAATATGGGTTTGATAGATATATCCTTAGTCTCCACTCATTTTGACAAGGAAAGTGGGACTATATATAGGGTGAGGAAAAGGAAGATGGTAAACACAAGAACAAAAAGAGAGGTTCAAATTTGAATAAAAAGAAAACTTTTTCTCTTTAGCCAAAAGGCCCAAAATAAATCCCAAAGATCCTAATGAATACATTGAATATTTAAACATGTTTTTGGATTCAACTAGGGTGATGATAAATAAAATGAACCAAATTACTGAGAAGTCCTTGAAAATTTGGAAGCAAATGTAGATTACACAAGCTCCTCAAGAAGTTATTGATAATGTGTAGAGTGAAACTAAAAAGTTTTACAATATTTTATTCAATATTAGAGTGTCCATGGTAGGTAGTCAAGCCCATAGATTATATATTACCACATTATGGAGTAAAATGAGGATAAATAAACAAGACTAAATTTTTTAGTTTAGTTATCCAAAATTGGTGCTTTTCATTCTCTTAATTTCATGACCAATGAGGATGATTATTGGTATTTAAATTATGTGAATTATAAGAGAGATGTATCCCTAAATTGGAATAAATAAATGAAGAATATATTAAGAATTATTTTTAGTCATGAAAGTGAAGCACTCTGAATTTTGGGAGATATGAGAATAACCAAGGTGATCACCTAAGTAGGGGATCTAGTCAACAAACCCAATTTTGAGAACCTTCACTTAGATGTTATAAATTTTAGACAAGTAAAATTTAATGTGTATAAAACCAACAAAGAGGTATTATATTTTGTTAGTTTCACTAAAGATATAGTAATGAGAGTCAAGGATTTAGTAGCTGAGTTCAAGAGCTTAGAGGTAGATCAAGAAAAATTAATGGTTGAAGTAACCAAAATTTTGAAACCTTCATTACTAAAATTTGAAATTATAGAAAAATAATTTGATGCATATTATGTATACACATAATATTTTCAAACTTTATTAACTACTGATGCTTTCTATCTTGTAAGAATCTATTGAGTCTCAATCTTTCTGAGTGCACACTCTAAGGGGTGCACCAATAAAGGGGTGGGTAGATCATTAGAGCTTCATAGGATTATTTTCCCTTATTACCACTTGTTATCTACACACTTGTCTCCTAAAACCATTCGCCTAATATTTGTCTCAATTTTTCTCCCTCCTTTAGTCATTTACCACCTTCATTATCCCTTACCTAGCCTAAAACCATTATTGCTAATTTATGTTACATAGTCAGCCCCATCGACCTTATACTCTTATTGATAAAAATTATTTGGGTCTAGGTCAATCCCTGTCCAACCTATTATGTGACCTAATTTAGGTTTATCAAAATTATATTAGGTCAACTAGGTTAACCTTATTAACCTAAACTTTTAGAAATGATTAGGGTTAGATCCACCTATATAACACATTCATTTCACCATTTCTATAATAGGAGAGGAAGAAGTAACATACATTTTTCATATAATTATACACCATTATACTTGAATAACAAGCTTAGGGTTTCATACTTTCTTTGGAGATACAAATCTTATCTTATGGAGAAGTTTTTTGGATGTATTGATAAGTTGTGTATCCTAGATCTAGTTTATCCTTCTCATCCTTACATACCACAATAACCTCTTTTGAATCACCTTGTCCAAGGGAGAGGTTAAGTCTCATTGGGTTAATCTTCAAAGGTAAGTATTACTAAATTTTTTATTCCTTTGTAATAGTAGATATATATGTATTTTCACTTATCTTCCATGAATTAGGATTCTATATATAGTGACATGAATATATGTATTTTATGCATGTTTACCTTTTTTTATTTATTACCACCACTTTATGCCATAATATTTGTTGAGCACGAGATTATAATTTAATTTACTTATTATTAGTTTAGTGAATATGAAACCATAGGACCTAGTTAGGGTTATTTCATAGTTTTGATTGACAAGAGGATTTGGAACCCTCCATAGTGAATTTATTATGTTAAGAGAATACTTTGATAGTTATAGTAGATCCATATTGGTCATGACCTCAATTATCTAATGTATCCCCAACTAAAAGTTTAAGTAGTATTTATCTTCACTGAGCTAGGATTGATTCATCAATCTGTTACATTTCCCATTTCATACATTCTAGTGAACCTAACATGAACCTAATCCTTTCATGTTTTCTTTCATGATTTAATTTATATCATATTAATATTTTTATATATTTTTATTATTGTATCTAACCAATTGGTATAGTTCTCACTTTCTATGTGTAGGTTTAATACACAATTATATTAAAATATTTTTATTCTTTTTGTGCAGGTCTTCATCAGATATAGGTTACTATATATAATACGACAATAAATAATATTATTTAGTTATAAATAGGAATACAAGGTGAAACATATCAAATTTTTCATCTTATTCTCTCTACCAGCATTTAGATCAACAAACTAGGTTGAAAAGGTTGACTTAGTCATCTTATTCTTCTTCAGCACAAAGGGTTTTATGGAGATGGGTTGAACAAGTCAATATAGTTTAGAGAAATTTAGAGGAACATTTAATGCTCTTCAGTATAAAATTTTCAATCATAACCAGCTTCAAACCCACCAAGGATCATCTCTTTCCTTTCATTATCATTATAGTATTTCTTTCAATTTTGTTATGTATAAGTTAAAAGTCTTCAAAACTATAACCTTATAACCAACTAAGTCAACCTAATCAACTTAGTTAGGTAGCATATATTCTATCTAAAAGACTTAGTCAACCCATTCAACTCTATTCTTGAAGACTTTGATACTACAAATAGTAGAGACCCAATCGACTCTATTCTATAATGTTTTCATATAGTGTCATCTAAACTAACTCTATATCATTCTTAATCAAGGAATTAACAACTATTTGCTGGTAATTAATTCACATTTAATTTTTAGTTTTTTGATTGCTTGATCTAACTCACATAGTCTAAATATGCAAATTTTCAAATTACCCCTTTAGTTACACTATTTTTCTCTTTTTCATACACTACAAAATCACATAACATTCAAAACACATTTAAACACTTGTCTTCCTAAGGCCTAACTATTTAGATTTCATCACCAAGGGGGAAGATAACTTGGTTTTATATCAAAGTATAAACACATGGTTAATGGTATATATTGTAAAATCACCTGACACCTTTATCACTTTCAGTTAGTGAAGTGAAGGGGTAGGCCCCAATACCAAGATAGTACCATCACCAACATAAATTCCTTTTAGCCTAAACATCTTAAAACCATCCATAGATTTATTTCTAGTTCCCTATTTTTATCCAACCTTCTTATGACACTTAAATAAATACTTTATAATAATCTAGTAACACTCAGGGTGACCACATAGTTATCACTTACTATTTAGTTGATTACTTTTTCTTTGATCATTTTGTGTTGTACTACAAAAACTTGTATTGGCTAGTATTAGTGCAAGGTTTTGTGTCGTGTGCCCAAATTGGATCACTCAAATTGATCTAATTGTTTATGTGTTTGATTTAATTTATTACTTCACTTATATAGCAAAAAATTTCCCTATTTTAGCACATTGTTATTCTATTAGGTATAGTCTCTTAAAGACTATGTTTTCCCCTATCAACAGTACATGGTTGACCTATATGACTATGTATCCTTCTTAACATGATTTATCTCATAGTATACAATATAGATTTAACCTATATGACTCTATATTATTATATACTAGTCAGGTTACAAAAATAAGTCATCTTTTATGACTCCATATCCTTATCATCTTATTTCATACTCTATCTATAGTATAGATTTGACCTATATGACTCTATACTCTTATTTACCTACTAGATTATAGAATATAGTCAAAATGTTTGAATCTATATCTTTTCTACCTCTTTTCCATTCCATCATATTATTCTTCCTTAATATTTTCACTCATCATGCACTTCTTAGTTAAAGACAACAACGAGTTGAACTCAATAGACATAATGAGCTTTACAAAACCCAATAGTTTTTCACATAATTATATTATGGATCCTAACCAAGATGAAATTAATGTGCATGTATCCACTATAACTTCAAACCATTGGAACCATCCTCATTCATCTTCAATTCTCAACCCTCTTTTCTCCTTAAAACATCATCTTGAATTATAATACACTCCAAAATTTATTTTCTTCATCAATGAATTTCATAATCATCAAGGAAAATATCCTTCTACTATTTACCATCTTATGATAAATGGTCAAACTAAGGATCCCATTTCAAATTCCCCCACATTCTCACATGGATTTAAGAACACTATCTTCTTTGCCTCTCAACCTCTTCCTTCTCTTTTTATCCCTTCTCATACTATGACCTCTTCCTATACCTCCATTCCTAGTATCTCTACTAACATGGTATATTCTACATCTAGTGGGCCTCTTATAAAATCCGATCTTCTTAGTTATTCCATTAGTGCATCATTTGATACCTATGGTAACCTTGACTCTAATTCCACTTCCTCTCATCCCTCTATTATTGCATATTTTTCCACACAATCAAATCATGATACTAGTTCTTCACTTACTAACAATTCCTCTTAAGCTACTCATATAGGTACCCAATCCATTAATACCAATGACAATGCTTCACATAAAGAAAATAACACCAGTCAAACCCATCAAATTATCTTAAAATCTCTTAATCAAATGAATTCTTTCAAATATGATAATGTATCAACCTAGTGATGATAATGTATCTTAAAATCTCTTAATCAAATGAATTATCTCTTAAGACAAGTGCCAAGATTTCCTAATGCATCATTCTGAGCCATATCAACATGCCATGGGTACTCTCATACTAATAAAAAATAAAAATTGTCATGCTATTAATGATGGTGTCACTAATTCTTATGATACCATTCATACTACTCAAGATACTATTCTTAACCAGGCTTTAGAACAAGATTCTCCTCCCAACCACACCACTAATCCTCATTTCTCTTCAACAAGTAACATCAATGTTCATAAACCCTTATCCTTACTAAAGTTATAAACATGTCTACAAAGGCTTATTCCATTATATCTTTATCCTACTCACCCCATGAAATCATGATATGATCCAAATAAATACTATTGGTTCCATGCTAGTTGGGATCATTCTCATGAAAATTGTAGGTAATTACATAATTTTGTTATATATTTTCTCCTTAGTCCCATTTTTTACCATGATTATATCAATCATAAACATCAACAAGTCTATGACATTGCCTTCAAATCACATGAAACAAAAACTTAAACTCAATATTTGAACTAGACTAATGCTCATTTGGCTATCTATAAATATCCTATTTTGAAACACCAATACAACAATGATAAGCCTACTCCTTCTACCAATAACATTGACAATCTTATAAACCCAACTCCTAAATATAATGTGGTTAATATGACTAATATGTGAAGGATAGTTACCTTCATTTATCATCTTCTTATACACACTCCTAAATTGTCTCACACTTTCCATGTTATCTAAGATTCTTCCCCCACTCACATAATAGAATTAGGGAAAGAAGACTTTTTATCTTTTGATAAACCAATTCCAACACCTCCCTTGGATAACACTTATCATAACAATTCTACCACCCTCAAACCTCTTTACCCATCACCAACAATACTCAAACTTATCTTAATACTTATTCAAATTTATCTCAAACCCAACCTACATCAAATACCCCATATTCTCAATACAATCAACAAAGTTATCCTCCAATTAAAAATTCCACATCTTATCAACATAAATTCACATTAACTTTGACTCCTCCTTTAAAGGAACTCCTTCAACACTATGCACCTATTTATAATAGTCCACTTATGAGTTATGATGAATGGGATCCTATCACATAACTTACTAATCTTCCATATCAAATACCATTTATTGAATTTATACATACTTCTTCATGACATAATAATTATCTTAATTATCTCCTATTCAAAATGAACATTCCTCATCCTCCCCTTATAGGATATGAATCCACCTTATCTAGACTAGAATATAGAATTTTAAAATAGCGAAAAGATATGTCCATGCATGTTGATGAAATAATGAACACTTCTCTTTCCCTTAAATTCCTTATTATTTCCATGATCCCCAATGAGATTCTTCTTTGTGAAGATGATCCTCCCCTTTTTATTAGTGTCAAAATTATTAATATCCAAGTCAAGAGTGCCTTGATTGATGAGATTATAGGTACTTATGTTTCCTCTATTGATTTTATTAAAACCCTTGGATATTCTAAATATTATCTTAAGTCCACATGAAACATGTGTCAAGGCTATAATTTAAGTCAAATGACACCCTTAGGCTATGTGTGGCTCCCTATCACCATTCCACATGTCACTATTCAAGTAAAGGTAATGATATTAAAATTTATTCTATCATATAACATTTTTATTGGTAGGCCATGGACTCATCACATGGAAGAAGTTACCTCTTTCACCTGCCAATGTGTCAAATTTCCTCATAATGGATCAAACTATAGGTTTCAAGGTGAAACTAACCCTTGGAATTTTAAACAATTCCAAGACCGTGGTGTATTCAAGATTCTAACCCTTAAACCCTTGACTAGTGTTCCATTTCATGAATTTCAATGGTTTAACTTTCCTATCAACTCCACATGAGGTTAAAATGGTCACCCCAAACTCATTAAGAATAAACCACCTAACCTCTTAGAATCAAATGATGATGAGTTGGATGAGATCAATATCAAGATCAAAACCTTATATCTCTCTCCTCATCTCATTTTCAAGCTTCCACTTTCCCTAAAGTTGTATTTTTATCAACCACCTAGTGATGATACATCAATTATCTTAATTAAGACTTGACACTCCATTCCTCACACCACAATGGATGACAAGATCATCTCTACCTATGCCATTGATATTCATACACTTAATTATGATGATGGTTATAACTTATGCGATCTATTTTAAAAATATCTTATTTAGGTCCAAGATGATGAAATTATTCATTACTATTCCTCTTTGATTCAGTCTTTCCATATATCTTATCACATTCCATCCTATATAATTAATAACTTTAGCATATTTCCTCTTGTTCATAGGGCAGATATGGTGCACACACCTCCAATTTGTAAATAACTTCATAAGTGTATGAATATGGATGGTGCTATGATTGGTCCCTATCAATTTTATCAATACTAAGATCCATCTATCTGACTTTTCCTTGATAGGATTATGACCATTATTCAGCCTTTCATGCATCCTACCCCTCCCTTAATTGATCCCAATTTGGATCCTATTCCCACTCCCTCTCTAGTTGAGTCTCATCCTATTTTTGATATTATTACTACTTCAGTTAAGCCTCATCTAATCTCTCTACTAACCCCACCTTACTTTGGTGATGGTTTACTCCCTTTACCATAACTTGATCACTTACCCATAAAATGGGTTGATCAGCCATATTTTGATATTCATCAATTTTTTGGTCATTAAACCCAAGAATTTTCATTACACTAGACTTATTCAACTTCCGTTTCCACTCCCTCTATTAATACACCTATAAAGTCTACTAAAAAGCACATTTTTTTCTTCCATGAGATAAATAATCATTTCTTCATACATTGTCATAAATTATGATAATATATAGACACCTTGCATCCCATTTCTCCTCAGCCCATAAATAAGGCTATACCTCCCCCAAAAGTATTACCTAAATATCTTCCCAAATATGAAGAGGTATATTTTCTATGACACCAATGTGGTATTCAGCATAGTGATTATTGTTGCATACTTTAAAAACATTTAAGGGATCATCTCATGACAATTCTTACATCTACCACCCTTCCTCACATTAGCAACTCTTGTAAGAAGGCTCCCCCTTCTTCCCCATAGGTCCTCCACTTATGGTCCCTTCTCTATCCATAGTTTATCCACCCATGATTACCTCACTGATGGATCCTCCTTCACCTATGCCCCCTTATTCACCAGTGAATCATTCACCTATGGCCCATTCTCCATTGGTGTCCCCTTCATCTCCCATAGATTTTATTCCCTTTTCTTCTCTTGAGTATCCCTTGCACAATAGTCTTCATTAGCATTATCCTTCAATAATTCCTACATTTTCGATTGAGGAGATTTGACATGAAGTATTTTCTCAACTTTCCCTGAATATTGATGAAAATTTAGTTGCAATCCGAGATCAACTTCAAAGAGACTTATTAGATGTGATTGATAATGTGCATTGATAAATCTACCAATAATTACAAATCTTTCATTTTTTTTTCATTTTGGATTGGACATGTGTTCCAAGTTTACATTTATCTATCTTATATCATTGACATTGTGTCAAATTTTTATATATTTTATATGATGACTTATGTTTCACACTACATCTTTCTTATCATGTCATTTTATTCCTTATTTTCTCTTATGGTTTATTTTTCATGATTATATAATCTTTATTTATAATTTTTTATGGCTATTTTTCATGATTTTTTTCTACCTTATCTCTTCAAACATAGATAATTATTATTGTGACTTGGTTATACAAACTTTGTTCCCTTTAGTCATTCTTTCCTTACAATGTGATCAGTTAGCAAACAATTCATCTCATTATAATCTCTTTTTATTGTTTCATCTTGGATATCCCTTTATTACCCTTATTTCCTTTCACAAACTAATCATACACATGGTTTAGATAGCATAATGTCTCATAGGTAAGGCTGAGTGTTTAAGTCAATCATGTCTTTAGATACTTAGCTTCCTTTAGCCAAATACTAAAGCTTATTTGTGTGTAATATTTTATCTCTCATGATTGGTCATTACAAGTTTTTATGGAGGAGGAATCTTAAAATCCATAAAAACTCAAAAGACGTATCATTTAACAAAAGGCAATGATCTAAAAGGAAACATTAAAAAACTAAAAAAAATTTAATCACACTAAAAAACGTAATTCTAAGCATGGCTCCTTTTTCTAACATAATCTAAAACTCCAAATTCGGCCTCATGATAGAGTCGAGGTCCATTGGGAGGTGGTAGGATAATAGATTAGAAAAGAATAATAAAAATATCTTTTAGTGATACCTACTTTCTCACACAAATACCCTATCTCTGTAGTAGACTAATGGATTTATAAGAGGTCTTGTGGAATGAGGAACACATTTCAAAAAGGTAGATCTATTTTAATGTTCTTATTCAAAACAACCAACATGAGTTGATCTTATTACCACGCTTTTTTACCTACATAGATTTGTGCCTCTAGTGAATAGGTATCCTTCATATATTGATGGTCAGTAGTCACTTAGTGTCTTCCTATGCCCTTAGTGTGCCTCATGGTTCATAAGGTCTTCTCATAAGACACCTATGTTATGATTGTTACATTGCCCTTTCATTCCATACAATCCTAATATTTCCCCTTGAGAAATATTTATTTTTTCACTTATCACTCCCCCTAAGGATCCAATTTATGAGTTGTAATGTAATATCTTGGAAAGGACTTGGCCTTCCTCACAAATTACCAATTTTTTAAATTATCCTTCCAAACATCCAATTTTAAACACATATTTTACCCATTATTTCTACCTCATTGTTGTTCCATTTGTGAGTTGTAGTGTAAGACCATGGATAGGACCTGGCCTTCCTCATAAAAGTTTCTAATACCCAAGTTAGAATGAAATTGCATGTGTCAAATTTGAGATAAGTCATGATTGATTATGAGTTACACATTATTGACATGCTTTCTATCTTGATTCAATATGTTTTATGATTTCCTATTAATCTTTCCCTTTTATCTTCTTATTTTATAATTACGTGTAATAGTACAACCATTTTATTAATGTTTTTCATACATCTCGACTTGAATTAGTGTGATCAATTTAAGTCCATTTTACCAATTTTGTTCCCCTTTTATTCTTTCCAATGTGATTTAGTATGATTGATTGAATTAAATATTATTTTTATACCATTTGTCTTTCATGTGATTTCCATTTTATTAAATTATTTTCATACTTCTCAACATGATATGTGTGGTTTTATTTGTTTTAATTTGGTGCCAATATTTTTCATGGTTTATAAAACATTTGTCCTCTTATTTAACACTTTTTGGTTTATTATATCTAGTCATATTTTTTTATTACACATTTCCCATCATGATATAGTGTGTAGTGCATTCCTTTTTGATTACTTATACTTTTCCAAGTCCTTTTCTCCTATTTCTTTTTAACCATGCACGTGTATCCCATAATGCTAGAAAAGAAAACACTCCACATGTATTTATCATAGCATATACAACTAAAGCAAAATACATGTGCTAGAAATAAATATATTCATGCATCAACATAACCAAATAAAATATAACTCAATGAGATTAAAATCCAATTGTCAAAACAATATATCTCTATATATCACATGTTTTATAGAATGGTAAAAAATATTAAAAAATATACATCACTATAGCTCTATGGTTGGGATCCATCATGCCTATATCGTTACCTATCCATGATGCTCATAGATGCCTCAGACTATCCCCTCTACATAATGTGTCATAATAAGGATGTTTAAGATCTCAACCTTGTTACCTATCCCTATAAGTTAGCCACTTGGGCCTATACCACTCCCAATCAGATCGTGGTAGTCATGTGTGTAGCTCTCTCTTAATATAAGGCCTAAAAATCCTATACCTCTCCTAATCCCACCCCTAATGGTGGATATTACCCCTCCCCATGTACTTGTAAATGCATCTTATCCTCCCCCACCAATCTAAACTAGCCTACCTAAGCTGGGGAAGATGGTACCACTAGATCATATAACATGGTGGGGTCATTTTCTGCCATCACCCTATCCAAAATGTCATGGTGTGCTACCATGACTAGGGATCCCCATTTAACCTCATCTATTGTAGGGTCTTCCAAAACTAAAACTAGATAGATATCAAATCACATATACATCTCAAAATCTATCTATCTACCTAAAATCACATACACCTAATATTATATCTCAAATATTAAAAATTACAACATTTCTTAGTAGTCCCAGTATCACCAACCATATTATCCCCACATGCTCATCCATCGAACATGGTCTATCCATCTACTCATACATTAATCACCTTATCTATGGGTTGCCTCACCATCATAGAAAATATAGTTATCACCATATGTGCATGCCACAAACCACTCTTTAGATGTGCCTCTATTGACTAGCTCTACCTTGGGCTAACTATTAGATCATACTGTGTGACCACCCTTATCTTTGCTTGATCTTGCTTATGACATATCCATCGATGGTGTGTCTAAGGTGGTAATTAATCCTCATGAGGTGGTTCTTATTGTGGTCCTTACTACACCCCTATATCCACATCCATTCCCTCTCCTCCTTTGAGTGGTAATTATCATTCTCAACTAATCCATGATCTCACATGCCACAAATTGATCATCAATCTCTAAACTGGTACCCCTCATCCTCCTCTCCCCTTTAATTCTATACAATGTTATGCCCAAAAAGTAAGAACTAATATAGGATTTTCTAGGTGTGGGAATCCAAATTTCCCTAGCAACTACTTGACGAGCTAAAACTCTACCCACTAAGTATAATGGCCCATGATTTGCACTTGATCTATCCCTATCAACATGGTCACCCAAATGGGCCAAACAATTGCAATATGTGTGTAGGGATGCCAAAATATCTCCCTTGGTGTGACTATCTACAATCCTAACACATGGGGCACAACCCATACTACCTACCACTATTTCCACATTATAACTTAAGGTAACCTATCATCAACCATATGGGGTAACCTAGCTATTTGATGCACCAATAACCTCTCATATATCCATGAACTGAACAACACCACTAGTCCCATGGTCTTTTTACCTATCAAAAACATCCCATATATCATGAATGAGCTACATCTAGATAATAGATTAAAAATAATAGAGCACCCCCTAATATAAAATGGACTAACACAAGGCTATCCCATATAATGGTACCTTTTCATCTGACTTGTGACATAACACTCGTGCTATCACAAGTCTAATCATAACCTTCTAGATGTATGGAATATATGTAATATACACAAAATAAGCTAACCCTCAACCTTAGGTATATCCTACCTAAGCACATCTCCCACCTATCTCATATTCATTTATCTTCCAAATCATTTGGTGTCCCTATGATCACCGACATCCCTCCTATAGGAAATTTAATCAATGCATAAACATCCTCCAATGTTATACCCACCTCTATGGTATATCTATCCACCACCCATAAAAATGTGTTGGTCAATAATTCTCATGATCTAAGGAATATGATAACAAGATCAACACTCAGTGGGATGCATCTCATCTCAGTGATACTTTCGAGACCCAATGTAACCAATCTTTCTTTGTCCACATCTATCAAGCAATCTAGTAAATATGGTAACCATGATGCATTAATCAATCACTAATATCTCTAGTGCCTCTAAAAAATATCAAACAACAAAGGATATATTATATCTATATCTATATGTTATTTATAATAAAAATACATTCTTACAAATTTCACAAAACTCAACTAGTTTAATTTAGTTTTTTTTAATTTTCTATCAAATTGACTTATTATAAACTAAATCATCCCTATAGTTTGTCAGGGATACTAGATTGACCCTATCACAATTATACTAGATCAGTCTCTATATTACGAAGTTAGCCACCCTTTGGCCTACTAATACTAATCCATCTCCATTCACACCTTATAATACTAAGTCATCCACTTCAAAAATAATTATGTCAGCTAACTAATACTAAATTGACTCCATTATTTATCAAACTAAGTTTGCTCACTACTACTAAGTCAACCTATTGGTTTTCTTATCCTCTATAGACTAAGTTGACCTGGTTAACTCTATTCATCTATAAAAATCAATTTTTGAATAATTTCCATATATACCTTGAGAATTTATTGGTTTGACTCCTTCCTACCCAATACCCCGCTTGACCCCTAGTGTCCCTATAAATTTGATAAGGTTCATTATGATGCTTAGATTTTTCCTATAAATCAATTTTTTATAATTCACTCAATTTCAAATAAAAATACTCAATATTTTGGAATTTTTAGTTTCTTACTTGTGTTACACTCATTTCAGTCATTATGCATCATCCATGTCTTAAGTATTATCTCTTCATCATCATGGTTCTCTAGTCTCTTACTAGGTCTATCAGATCTCTATTTTCTCAAAATAGTAAAATAACAAATGAATAATATTTTGCCCTATTTATATTTACTATTTATAATTATTTACCCTTAAAATATTTAATGTCATATTTCTTATTTTTATCATTTATTTATCTCTACCAAATCTTTTTCCAATTCATAAAATGTTCTAGAATCCTGTCATCATAGAGAATATTTCTAGCTATTATGCCTATATTCCAAATTTTTTTATTTTTTGCTTATCTTTTCTAATCTCTATAATTTTTCCTAATGTTTCATACATTTTACACCTTCACATTTCCGACATTCCTCCTTTATATACAACACTAAGGTAAGTACATGTATGTGTTTTTCAATTTTGTCCTTTCATTTATCTTATTTGTTCCTTACTCTATTTAGCTTCAATATTATGTGTCACTATGTTATTTTATTGAATCACCATCCCATGTTGCACCTATTTGACATGTGATGAGATTTGAGGTGGGCATATGTATACACATAATATTTTCAAAATTTATCAATTAATTATGTTTTCTATATTGTAGTAACCCATCGAGTCTTAATCTCTCTAAATACACATTCTAAGGGGTACATTAGGAAAGGGATAGGTGGACCACTGGTGCTTCATAATATTTTAGACCCTTATTACCACTTTTTCTCTACACACTTATCTCCTAAAACCATTCCCCGAAGTTTTGCCTCATATTTTTCACCCTCCTCTAGTCATTTACCACCTTCATTAGCCCTTACCTAACCTAAAACCATTTTTGAAATTTTATGTTATTTAGTCATCCCCATCGAAATTTTACCCTTACTGATAAAACTTATTAGGGTCTAGGTCAACCCCTGGTTGACCTGGTCTGTGACTTAATTTTTTTGTTAATAATGATACTAGGTCAAATGGGTTGACCTTGTTAGTATAAAATTTTATAAAGGATTAGGATTAGATCCACCTATATAAACACATTCATTTTTCCATTTATAAAAGAAGAGAAGAAGAAGTAAGATATATTTCACATCTTCTAATCCACCATTCTACTTGAGGAGCAAGATTAGGGTTTCATACTTTCTTTGGAGATACAGATATTATCTTGTGAAGTATTTTGGATGCATTGATAGGTTGTGTGGTCTAGAGCTGATTTATCCTTGTCATCCTTACATACCACAATAACCTGTCATGAAGTATCTTGGTAAATTCAAATATTGAGGCTCATCAGGTTCATCTTCAATGTTAAGTATTCCTAAATTTTGTACTTTTTTTTAAGAGTAAATATATATGAATTTTATTTTATCTTTCATACATTAGGATTATATATACATTGATATGGGCATATATCTTATATGTATGTTTAATTTTTATGTTTATTACCCCCACTTCATGTCACAAGATTTGTTGAGCACTAGATTATAATTCACTTTACTCATTATTAGTTTAGTGAATATGAAAACATAGGACCTAGTTAAGGTTATTTTAGACTTTTGTTTGACTAGAGGCTTTGAAACCTTCCCTAGTGAATTTGTTATGGTAAGAGATCCCTTGGTTAGGTCTAGTGGATCCATCTTCGTCATGAACTTAATTATCTAATGTATCCCCAATCAAAAGTGTAAGCAAGATTTATCTTCTCTGAGTTAGGATTGATTTATTGATCTACTAAAATTCCTATTACATACATCTTGCACATTAGGTAAAGTGCTAAAGTATAAAAAAGTAGTTTTTAGGTGTATAACAAATGCAACTAGCCATTGGTGCCCCTAAATTAATAAATATCTTAGTCCATGCCATAATTGTAACTGTAGTATCTTCCTCAACTAATCCAGTTAATTGTGTTGCATTAGAAATTTAATTTTATAATAATCATGTATTTGGATGATTATCACCAAGGTGGGACTTTAGGTCTAAATATATTTATTGTACATGCATAATATACTTTTAATTGGGAATTCTATGCTGAGTATTATTATTGTAAATGCATCATTTCATGATTTTGAATGGATGGTTATATTTTTGGACTTGGAATTTTAGATGAAGGTTGAGGAGATGAGGCTTTCCCCATCCCAAGTGTATAAATACATGTAAGCTCCCAATATCAAAAAGAGGAGAATTTTGGCTATTCAAATTAATAATAAATTCAAAGAAGTTATACTTGACTTGATCTTTGCATGCAAATATTCATTCTTATCCAATTTTATGGATTGCTTGAGATGTTTCATCATTATAGTATATTAGTGCATTAATTGTGTATGAGGTATTTATTTTAAATATAGTCTTTCACTTTTAGCTATAAATTATTTAAATATCTTTTACATGCTTATCATAATCCCCTTGTAGATGTGTAATGACAATTTAGAAATTTGGAAAGTTTTGATTTTTACATGTTTAAGTAACTGTGTTTTAGTTTCCTTTGACTCTTCACTATATTTGATTGTTTGTGCACTACAATATCTTGCAACAATTATTAGTCTAGATTCTTTATCCTATCTAAGTTCAATACTAGTCTTTAATAGATTTATCCCTAGATTTTATTTTCTACCTTATTCTTCCCTCTAATTAAATTTTGTTTTGAAATATTTCCCAACTTAGTTAGAATTATCATCTTTATTCCAAGTAGATATAAGTTAACCCATAGCCAGCTCACCTATGGTACATAATTTGTGTCATTCATTGCTATTCCACCAAAAGGTTATTATAAAACTGAATACCCTACAACTTAAGCCTTTGAGTTAATTATTTCACCAATCTTATAACATTAAAGGTAACCTCATATGAATTTATAGGGTGTGTGTAAGAATCACATCAATAGAAGTTTTAAATTGGTATTAGAAGGAGGGCCTCCATCCCCTTCCTATATCCTAAGAAGTAAGATCACTTAAGTTATCCTAGATGAAACAAGATAACTAATAAGGTTAACCTCAAATAATAACCTATTATAACCACCTTTTGAGATCTATATAAAGGTTAGGTCTGGTAGAGGTATTTCTAGGAGACCTAGGGAACAATCATCATCTCTAGAAAGATAGCCTAATATTTCAATAGTTATGATAACCCACCTCTAGAATACACCTCTTAATCCTCCATTTCATCCCAATCCTCTAACTTAGGCACTGAATTGGTTGATTATCTCAGCTATCAATGTCAAAAGAGTAGTGCATGATTTGCTTAGAAACCTAGAGAAATATCTCCCTTATTTTTCTCCTTTAGGAGTAAGAACTATGAAATAACATTTAGAATATTTCAAAACTACCTTAAAGATCTTAAATGTAACTCATGAGTATGTGGTTTACAAACTATTCCCTTTCACTTTAAAAAAAGTATCTTATGACTAATTTTTAAATATTCTAAAAGGGTCAATCATAACTTGGATAGAATGTTAAGATACCTTCTTAACTCATTTTGGCCAAGCTACTAGTGTGAGTGTTATTTATCAACAATTTTCCATCATGATATGAGAGTTCAACAAGCCAATCTAAGCATTCAACACTTACTTTCAAAATATGTATAGTAGATTAGAGTCTATCTATCACCTAATGATCCATTGGCCCTTGAAATGTATAAGAATGCTCTAGATTCCATGAATATTATATTTTTACATAAGGATGTCAGTATTGATAATTTACCCTTAGATTACACATATGAAATCAATGTAGATAAATTAATGTATCCTCAATTTGAATCATTACCTTCACTTAGTTTTGGACATGTCTACCAAATTTTAACCCAATCCTTAATATAACCTAGAATACTATGAAACAAAACCAAATAATAGTGCATGATCAATTACCATTAAACCATGTTACCAAAAAACATCCCAATTTGTTAAAAAAACTTGCTTCTAAATATCAGATCAAGAATTAGCCTTTTCTATTAGTTAATAACACTTCCACATAGGATAATGCTCGTAACTCAACTAAGACAAAGATGGAAGTTATCCAAAGGATGTTACAAAAACTAAGTAATGAATTCCTTAACATGTAGAAACATATGGGTAAAGTGGACAAAAATCTAATCAGAACAATCAAGGATAGGGATTTTAGATGTAAAACATGCCTTTTAATAGTTTTGGGAATGATTAAAAACATTAGGTTATATCTAAAAGGATGTCCAAGATCACTATCATAGATGTAACTATTCTAAATTAGTGCCAAGTCTATAAAATTTTTGAACATGGGGAACTAGATTATATCATGTTCTACATAGCTTTCAAAATCTTCTAGTAGGAAGTAGAGAGATAATAAAATTATTCAAGTCATCAAGACCCATGTTAATAAAATTCTTTAGGAAACCCTTGCATGTCTATGGTATTTTCAACATATGACTTACCATTCCTATGGGATGATGATAGTGATCTTAAGGATAATAATGATGAGTTTCATTCCTTTTACTAGTACCATCAAGTTAGGAAAAAATATAACTTGAGAAGCAAGTAGGCTATGACTTCAAAGCTTCCCAAAAATATAATACTACTCCTCTTGATCTGAATGCTAACAATAATCTACCCCTACCATGAAGAGATAATACAACTACACCAAGGAGGTATAATAAATATTTTATTAAATAAATGGATAAATCATAGATATTTGAATATTAGGCCAACGTAGGGTATAATATTGTTGAATACCTAAAAAATATTAAAGCTAATATTAGTCTTCATGAGCTAGCTTAGATCACTGAACATAGGAAGCTAGTTCTCAAGGCCTTGACATGGAGGAATTATGACAAATCCAAGACCATGAATGAGAATGTAATGATTAAAAAAGATATACATAAGGTACCATCATTCCTATTTGATAAAAATATACACAAATGTGTAATTGATTCTAGGGTATGAACTAATGTAATGCGTATGATTATTTACCATAATTTATCTTTAACTCGTGACAAATCAAAAAGAGTATTATTATATTTGGATAAATCCTTAGTTCCATGTGTAAAATAATTGAAAAATATATGCATATATTTGGCATTAGATCTATGTGTATATCAAACTATTGAAATCCTAGTCATTGACATTCTAAAGGTATACAACTTGCTACTAAGCTAAGACTAGTAAAAAATGTTGAATGGGTACATGGACATGGATTTTTCCCACATGTGGCTACTATGGAAAGGGTACAAAATTAAATAAAGGTATATAAAAATCTAAAAATGAAGTAGTTAATTATTAATTACAACACCAAGAATGATCAATACAAGTTTATTTCAACACATGTAGGTGTGTACACTTTCACCAACAAATGATAATTTCATGAAAAATAATTTGAATGTCCTTCTCAACTATGGAGTTTAAATTTTTATGGGGCTTATTCCAAGCAAGATTTTAGTGTAGGATGGCCCTGATAGACATGAAAGGTAAACAATACCTACCTGATTACATATTGTAGTTTCCATACACCAACAACAAATCGAAGTATAAAAATTGGATCCTAGGCCTAAATTTTAAATTAAATCAAAATTCCAAACAACTACTAGTGTTTAGTGACTTTGAATTACTTTTAAACCATATTAACAATAAGTAATAGTGCAATATTTCATACCTAAATAATTAAAAACATTGATATTGGGACTGGATTGAATCTTTTGAAGCATTCAGTACCCTCGCCATCTTGAGAGAAAAAATTAGACAACTGATTAGTTGGAAACTTTTAGATATAATCTAACATCACTTCAAGAATAAAAAATACAAATATTTTTAGTGGATTTGGTTCCATGCCCTTCTGTCCATTGCTAGGATTATAGAATGTAGAACAATATTAATGAAATAAATATGTAAATAAAATGCATAAAACACAACACAATAGAGACATAGATTTAATATAGTTCACCCAATATGGGCTATGTCCACATATAAATAACTAGTTATTCTTATATTAAATCTAATAAATGAAGGGAAAAACTTGTAATACATCCACTAAAATATCCTCTTGACTCACATCCAATGTGACACTATGATTACAATGCCCTCATATGAAAGAAGGGTTACATATTAGGGGGAAAATGCACCAACATAATTTATACTATTAAATTTGTGACCTAATAGTGAATGGTAAAAATTTACTATGAAATTACAATATTTTACAATGAATAAAGATGGAAATAAAATGAAAAAAACACAACACAATAGAGACACAAATTTAACCTGGTTCACCTAATATGGGCTATATCCACACATTAATAACTAGTTCTTATTATATTTAGTGTAATAAATGAAGGAAAAAACCTATAATACATCCATTAAAATATCATATTCACTCACACCTAGTGTGCCACTATGATTACATGCCATCATATGAAAGGAGGGTTACATATTAGGTCAAAAATTCATGAACAAAATTTATACCATTATATCTGTGACCTGATAATGAATGATCCAAATTTACTATGAAATTAAAATATTTTTTAATGCCCCCTATGGTAACCTTAGTGGGGGGAATTACCCCCCACACCCCACCTATTAGGAATTGGACATTATAATAATATCAAGTTCCACCATCCAACAATCTCCCACTTGGAGATTGATTACTGTAAATCCACCACTATAATGTCTTCCTTGGAATTTTATTTTAAATTTGACCCTAACATGTTTCTCATCTTCCTTATTATCCTGAAAGGCTTATAAAATCTATATAACACTTTAAATTCTCCTTTGTGGCTAGATTTTTTAGTATATCTATAGGATCCTAACTTGTATAGATCTTTTCCAACTGAGTTGACCATCCCCCAAAATTGAAAGAATGAAGTGATACCTGAGTTGTAAATGTTTGGTTCTTGAATGAAATGTTGAGTTCTTTGTTAAATTAATCACACTCTAGCTATCACAATAAAACCTTCAATATTCCTACTTCTATCTCAGCTCTTCCATGCACCATTGCATCCATATCATCTCCTTTATTTATTATATAGTTGTAACATATTCTACCTTTGTAATTGGCAAAGCAACTATATTCTATAATTTTGAAATCCAATTAACTATTGTGTCATCAACAATGAATAAATAACTTGTGGTGCTCCTCCTACCATCTAAATCTCTAGCCATGTCTACATCAACATATACTTGTAAGGTAACATCTAACCCTTAATATCACAACTATCTATCAGTGATCCCTCTCAAGTACCTGAGAATACACTTGACTACATCCTTGTGCTCCTTTCTTGGATTATTCACAAACCTAATAATAACTCCCACTATATGAAAAATATCTTGTCTCATGCACACCATAACATACATTAGTCTTCCAATTTTTTAAGCATAGGTAAATTTAGACATGTAATGTATTTCTTCCTACATTTTAGGATGCTATTCCTTTCTTAATTTTAAGTGCCATCCCAAAGGTGTACTCATTGGTTTTACGTCTTGTATATTGAACCTGAATAACACCTTATTGATGTATTATTTTTGAGAGAATGCCAATTTTCTATTTTTCCTATATATTATTATTCTCGTACCAAGGATTTTTTTTACATCACCCAAAACCTTCATTAAAAATGAGTTTTCTAGTTTTATTTTGATCTCACTTATATCATGCATGTTAGACCCTATAAAAAACATGCCATCTAAATACAATAAAAATATAATATAGTTTATATTATTTAATATCTTAAAATAAATGTAGTGGTTATAATGATATCTAATATAACCTTTTTCTATCATAAACATGTCAAATTTCTAATAACACTTCATAAGAGCTTGATTTAGGCCATACAAACTCTTCTTCAACATGCACACCATTTTATCTTTTACTTTATCTTCATATCTATGTGGTTGCTCCATATATATTCCCTCTTCCAAGTCACCATGAAGTAAGGTATTATTCACATCTCACTTTTCAAGGTGCAAATATTCTAATGCTATCAAACTTAAAATAGTTCTTATAGAAGTCATTTTAATAGCTGGAGAAAATATTTTTTCAAAATCTATACTTTTATTTTGTGTAAACCCCTTTACAACAAGTCAGGCCTTGTACCTCTTTTTTCCTCCATATTATTCCTTTAATCTATAAATTGATTTATTATGCAATGATATTTTACCTATAGGCAACAAAACCAAATCCTAGGTTTGGTTATGTACCAAGGAGTCCATCTCCTCTTTCATGCCCTTCTCCTACTTATTTATAGTTTCTACTTGCATTGCTTCCTCATAGCATTTTGGCTCACCACCATCAATCAATAATAAATAATAAAATTAAGGGGAGTATCATTGATGGATTTTAATTACTCTAGTATATATTATAACTAGACTTACATGAGTTTGTGATACTTTTTTTTGTTGTATTTATTGCACATTCTAATTTTCTAGCACTTTTGTAATTTCATTTATAGTGATTTCATCAAGTACTACATATTCTATATTTGGATTTTCTTGTTTCTTTCCCTAAAAATGATATTTTTACATGACATTTTCATTAAATATCACATCTCTACTACTAATGATTTGTGGTTTTAAAAATCCTATAAATGGTAACCAAAATAATTAACTCCATATCCAATAAAAGTACATTTCTTGGATTTCTCTTCAATCTTAGTTCTATTTTATTTATTAATATTAAAAAATGATTCAAAACTAAAAGTCTTTAAAAGAGAATAATCTAACTTTCTACCTATCCATGCTTCCTCTAGGATGCCACCATCCAAAGGACTTGAAGGCCCATTATTTATTAATTAAATAATAGTATCCATAACATCTACCCAAAATTATAAAGGAAACTCTACATGTAATCTCAATATCCTTGCATGATCCATGATTGTCCTTTTCATCCTTTTTGACACACCATTTTCTTATTGTGTTCTTAAAACTATCTTATCTCTATGAATCCCATGGGATGAATAGTAATTATCAAACTCTTTGATGCAATATTCACCTGCATTATCTAATTTGACACACTTCAACATATTTCTTGTCTCATTCTCAACCAAAGATTTCCATTTCTTAAAAGTATCAAAAACATTAGTTTTTTCATATGCAATAAACCAATGTTTTTCTAGTTGCATCATCAATAAAATTAACATAATAATAAGATCAACCAAGGGATTATACCTGAGCTGAACCCCATATATTTGTGTGCACAAACTCAAAATTTTAATCCTTATTTATCTTCCCAACTCTAAGAAATTTAAATATTTAATGTTTTACATACACACAGTTTTCAAAGAAATCCAAATCCACCTTTTTCAAATCTAACAACAAATTCTTTGAGTGGAGAACTAACATCCCCTTCTCACTCATGTGCTCAAATCTATGGTGCCATAATGTTATATTCACTTATGTATAATATAAATCAATAGAAGAGTCAACATTACCATTAAATAAATATAATGTACCTACCTTCTCTCATTTTTCTATTATCAGTGATCCTTTAGTGACCTTCAAAAAAAAATTCCAAATGTATCTGTATAGCCCTCACTTCCCAACTACCCTATTAAAATTAGATTTATTCTCAACTCAAGAACATGCGTCACCTCTTTCAAAAATAATTTGTTTCTATTATATAATTTTACTTGTATCTTACCCTTTCTAATAGTTTTACAAGGTTCACCATCACCCAAATAAAAATATCCAAAATCAACTTGAATATAGTCTTGAAAATATTTCCTATGGGGTGTAGCACAAAATGAATCACCTAAATCTAACACACAAAAATCATTAATGTTATCTAATGAAATGATTAAAACATATTGAAACACATCACCTACTACATTTGATTACTGATTTTTATCTTGTTTTCCATCTCCTTGTTTTCCTTTTTGAAACATATAATTTTTCTTTAGGTGTTATTTTTTTTCCACAAATATATCACACCAACATTCCTCTAGATTTGTATCTATCCTTCTTAGACTTCCCATGGTTCCCTAGGCACTTTCCTCTATCCTTTTATCTTCCTCTATTCTCCATAATCAAAAAATTATCTAATGTTTCACCTATACTTTTTCATTGCATTTCCTCAATAAGAATAACACCAATAACATCATCAAACTTAAAAGTGTTTGAACTAGAGACAAAATTACTCATAGCCATAACCAATTAATTCTAGATTTCTAACAATAAGCACATAATCAAAAGAGCCCTAACCTCATCATCAAAGTTTACTTCTATAGAGATTAACTAGTTTGTGACCATGTTAAATTAATATAAAAGATCATCAATAGACACACCTTATGACATATCCTTATTAAATAAATGCTTCATAAGAAATACCTTGTTATAAGCTGAGGGTTTTTCATACACTCTATCCAATGCCTTTATCACATCCATTGTTGTATTTTCTTTTGAAATGTTAAAGTTCACTGATATTTCTAAGCATGCACACATTATTCCTAATGCCTTTCTATCAATAAGCTCTCAATCTTCATCCCTCATAGTCACTAACCTCTTTTCTATTCCACCCAATGGTAGGAAAAGGTCCTTATGATATAGATAGTCCTCAATTTGCATCTTCCATAGCTATTAGTTTTGGCCATTGAATATCTTGACCTTAAACATGCCTTCTTCCACCATTGTTCCCACTCAAACTAGGAATCTTGTTTTCCTATTAGTTTATCTACCAAATAAACCTTCAGCTATGATACCAGTTTTTAGGATTATATAACATAGAGATATATTATTGAAATAAGTATAGAATAAAATACAAAAACCATAAGATAATAGAAACATATATTTAATGTGGGCTATCTCCACACAAATATAGCCAATTCTTCTTATATTTAATCCAAAAAATGAATAGAAAAACCTAAAATACATCCACTACAATATCCTCTTCACTCACACCCAATGTGCCATTATGATTATAATTCCCTCATATGAAAGGAGGGTTATATATTAGGGGAAAAAATGCACCAACATAATTTATAGCACTAGATACATGAGCTAATAGTGAATGGTCTAGATTTACTATGAATTTACAATATCTTACAATGCATTTTTGATAAAATTTTAGTTTAGTGGTGTTGTTCCTAAACTCCCACCAAGGGGGATCAAAATTAGGTATCCTCCCCCTTGGACCACCATGGTGACCTTAGTGGGGGGAATAACTCTCCCACACCTGCTATCAAGAGTTGGGCATTATAATAAGACTAGGCTCCACCATCTAACATCCATGAAAATGTGGGAAACTTCCAAGTATTTGATAATGATTAACAAATCATATAGTTCCTAATAAGTTAAGGATATTTGGAGGTCCAGATAATAGATGAAGGGAGTATTGAGCCTATGTATATTGAATAATATTTGAATTAAAACCTAATCCCCCTAAGCATGGTTTCTTTGGAATGAGTTTTTGACATTGAACCTTAGGCTTAGAAGTAGAAAAAATTTAACTAAATTGAGTCTAACTTCACCAAGGAAAACTTGGAGACTAACTATGCTTCTCAATTAGTGAATATAGGTCTAAGTTGTAATGAAAATGAAAAAACATGATACAAGAATTACTTATAGATTATAAGGATGTCATTACTTGGACATATGATGACCTAAATAAATTTGATCTAAGGATTTATCCACACCATTAATTTAAAGCCAGAACATAAGCCATCTAGGTAAAGTTAGAGATTGGAAAACCCTTTCCTAGAACCTCTCATAGAGACCAAAGGAAAAAAGCTCATGAATGCTAAGTTTTTTTCGCCAATCAGGCACTCGAATTGGTTAACTAATTTGGTATAGTTAGGAAATAAAATGGATAAATTAGGGTGTGTGTTAATTTTAATCTCTTAAATAAATCATAAAAAAAGGATAATTATCCTCTATCTTCTCTAGATGAAGTAATATAGATGGTGAGTGGCTCAAATATGATGCATTTCTTATATGTATTCTTAGGCTACAACCAAGTATTGGTTAAGGTAGAAGACAAAATAAATACTGTCTTCACAACTAAATGTAAAATATTTACATATAAAAGGATGCCATTAGGCATAAAAATGGAGGAGATACTTTATATAGAGATGGATTTCACCTTTTAGAGATTTGTGTAGAGGTGCACCATCATATACATGTATTATCTTACAGTATTTTCTAATAATAGGGATGACCATGTAAACCATCTAAAAATAGTCCTAAATATGTGTAGAAGGAATGGAGTTTCTTTGAACCCCAAGAAATGAAGTTTTTTAATTTCTAAAATAAAATTATTGGGCCATATTGTCAACAAATTAGGGATGTACATAGATCCAAAACACATCCAAGCCATCTCTAAGTAACTCTACCCAACAAAAAGAAAGAGTTGAAGTCTTTCTTTGGAAATATTGACTTAATGAGAAAGTTCATTTATAGTTTTATATAAATTATCACACCATTAAATTCCATGATTAAATAATATGCCAAGATTGAGTGGAAAATAGAGGCCAAGAAATATTTCTAAGACATCAAAATTACAATTGTTCAAGCCTTAATCCTGATCAACCCATATTTTATTAAAGATTTTTATCTTTATTCATTCACTTTAGAACATAAAATTATTTTAATATTAACATGAAAGGTAAAATATAATGATCACCCCATTGCCTTAAAAAGTACCAACTTGAAGGATGTGAACCTAAAGTATTATATAATTGATAAGTATATATATGCCTTCATTAAGTCTATCAAAAAATTTAGGAATTATATTCTATGAAATAAGACATATGTCATTATCCCTGACCTAGTCATCAAAATCATTCTTGGCCAAAATGATTTGGGAGAGATAAGAGGGAATTTTATGGAAAAACTTCAAGAGTTTGACCTTTAAATTAGGACAACTAAAATGGTAAGAGGTTGTGGCCTCATCTAGTTGATGACTCAAACTCAGCCACACATCCACATTGAATAGATAAATTAATCCTAGGTGATAGGATTGGAATGTTACTCACATATAATCCATTAATTTCTTATAAGGACATGCCCTCTAGAGTTGAAGTAAGAGAAAAAGTGAGCCCTCTATCTCAAATCAACTCATTTCATGATCAAGAAAGGGATCCTTTATAGAAAGAATTATGAAAGCATGTACCTGAGGTGAATTTTGAAATATAAATCTAAGGACATCTTAGTTAGACTATATTATAAGGTTGGAAGTGGGAATCACTCTTGAAATACTAAAACTCAAAAAATTCTAAGGATGGGTTATTACTAGCCTACAATATTCAAGGACACCCATAACCACATCATAATTTACCATGAGTGTTAGATGTTTATGAAGAGAGAGGTGAATTTTTTTATTCCTTTATATCCATTCACTAAAATATTCCCTTTTTTCCAATATGGTTTAGACTTTCTTGAGGTAATAAATCCAAAATCTTGAGTAGGAAATAAGTTTGTCCTCAAAGCTATTGATTATTGTACCAAGTGGATAAAAATTATTGATACCAAAAATTAATGAGCCATATATGTCATAAATTTCATGGAGGGAAACATAGTCACCTGATTTGGCATACCAATTTAATTAGTATATGATCATGGTCTAGTATTCCATTCTGCTAAATTCATAGAATAGGCCTACCATAATCAGATCACCCTCAAGTTCTCTTTAAAACATTACCCATAGATAAATGGAGTGGATGAATCAACCAATAAAATTTTTATGGATTCTATAAATACATTTTCATAGAAAAAACTAAGATAATGGTATCTCTTACTAAAATATACACTATGGGTAAATTGAATTAGGCACAAGCAAGATCTTAAGACTTCACCTTTTTTACTAGTATATGGACAATAACCAATCTTCCCCATCACTCTCAAGCTACCAACATACCAATTCATGTAAGAGAATATGGGTGAATATGAGATAATAACTTCTATATTACTTGATATTATCCAATTATAAGATATAATAATTGAATCAATGCACAAATTTGCTAAACATCAAGATATTATCAAATGTTAATTTGACAAAAGGTCCAAAATTAAGGCTTTCAGGTTTTTAGACCTATTTATCTTATAGAATAAAGCACATGAGAACAAAGGGAAACATTAAAATTTCACTCCATTATGGATTGAACCATATCATGTATCCAAAATCCTTGGAAAAAATGACTTTCAATTAAAAGACCTCCAAGGTGAGGACCTCACCTTTCCAATAAATAAAAACTCTTTGAAGAATTACTTCAAGGATGCTTTAATTAGGAATACATTAGAGTAAACTATAGATGGAAATTTAGAGTATAATTAGATTAGATTTATTTCTTTGTATATAAAATTTCCCATTTTATAGATTAGATTTCCTACTTTTTAGATTAGATTTCCTACTTTTTAGATTATATTTCCCACTTCCTAGATTAGATTTATTGCATTTTAGATTAAATTTCCTATTTTATACACTTGTTTTCATTTAGATTAGTTTTTTTGCTTTTGATAGCTTAGTTACATGCTTTATATTTTAGTTTCTTAATTTGCATAACTATCTCAAAATATTTATCGAATTGAATCTAAATGGATATACCAAAGGAAAGGGGATGATACCTAAAGGTAACACAATTGGTGATTATGGAAATTTAATATAACAATACTAGACATTTTGGTGTTGAGGTATGTATAGTGACTAAATATTGTTTTATTTAAATTGAATAGGATTACTTTTACTTTGAAACTCATTTTGATATAGTCATGCAAAATATAGAAAATCTTCCCATTTCCAAAGATACACTACACTATCATATGTTCAAAATTGGCTAGGAGATGATAAACATAGGACTAGATATATAGTGATAGGAATATATTGACCAATATTTTTTTTCATATATCTAAGCAAAGGTTATTCGCAACCTTTATCTATCCATGATATAAAAAATAATAATAGAGGGTAGGTGATTTAAATAAACTATACCAAGCCTATCGATTCCTAGATGGTAATAAAGTAAGGCTTCAAATAGAACAAGAGGTATATTTTTTGGGTTTATATATGCCTATATAGTATTTGAGTAATGTTTAGGCTTTATTTTTTCATTGGATTCAATGTTAAAAGTCAAAATGAAACCTATAGTGTATATTCAAGTCTTCATAAAAAATATTCATGACCAAAACCAATTAATTTCACTAGATCACACTTTAATCCAAGGATTGGGAAGGTTAACATGTTTTATCATGAAGTAGTATTTTCATTTTATATGTTGGATTTACTTATTATTTATTTTTTAAGACTAAATTTTAGTCACAATATATTTCAAAAATTCTAGGTTCTCAATATACTTAAAAATATTTTCCCTTGTGAGTCACCATTTGTTGTGCCCTAATGCGTGAAAAAACACACACACACCATTTTAAAGTCTTAAGAAATAGGGATCCATTATTTTAAAACATTTATCTAGGGAGATATAATCCTAAATATCTATGACTATGGTATCATGCATTTGTCATCTAGAGCTATTTTTAGAAATTCCAAAATTTCCCAAGTTCAAATTGTAAAAGCCTAAGCCTAAACTAGTATCTTAAGTCATTTCAAAGCTTGGATTTTTACAAATTTTACTTTGATAAGATGTTTTTATTTATGAGATAATGAATATAATTTATCTATGTCTTAGTATATATATTTTGATAACAAGATTAACAACTAAAGACTATTATTTTTCTTCAATTGGTCCCATAGTAAAGATTCCATGTAGTTGTGACATGTGTCCTTCTTACATAGTTTATAAATTTAGATGATTATTAAGGATTAATCATTTTTATCTCTTGATCCTCTTAGGCTCAACAAAATTTCCATATGGCATATTAACATTAAAATGGAAACATGAAAACTTCATTTATCTAGCGATAAATTTAATAATTTTGCATCTCTAGGTGTTAATGGTTATGAGATCTTGAGTCTTTGGGATTTTGAGATAATTAAACATGTCTAAATAACATAAATTCAAATCTATGATAAGGTTAAGTGGTTATTTTTCTTTCAACCCATTGGTCACAAGCTCCTATGTTTTTGAGGTTTTGAGCAATCAACACTTGACACATTTATGGTAATTTACATCTTCAAAAGGTTAACTGGTTATCTAGTCTATAATATAATGGTTTTGAGATCTTGAGTATTTTGGATTATAATATAATTTAAAATTTATTAATCATGTTTACCCATAAAAAAAGGTTATTCACCAAAAGGAATACCAGTCTAATGCTTTGAGCTTCTATGTTTTGAGACCAAGCCACATGGCTTGGTCACATTAATTCATCACTACAAGACCTACCCAACATAGAAAATATATTTAAAGAGATAATTTAATTATTAGTTGACAAGTGTAAATATATGGTAAGTTATGTCTAAAACATAACATAAAATGATCAGCAATGTGGCAAAGAATTAAGTCAATGAATGGTTGAAAGTTGTCTCAAAATAATGACTAGACACAAAGAATTAATTAATGATAACCACTTGGAAAGTAAGGGCACCCACCAAGGATAAATATCACATTACAATTGAAATGGGAATTAAAATAAAAATTTCATTATCTGTATTTAAGTTTCATGAATACATTCAATACTTAGGCCTACAAGTGATATATACAAAATATGCATTCAAGTATTTTCACTTTATTATTATTCTTTTGACTAAACAATTGCATTCTCAAGCTTCACAATGTCAAGTGAGACCTAAATTTATTTATCCATTAAGTGTAGAGTGAACCAATATAGGACATCACAATATTTAAAATAATCAAAGGAGAAAAATATCCTCTCATTTGAAAATAAGGTAAGCTCTCAGTCCCCTCCACATACTCATTTGTAGGATTGACTAAATATAAGATACATTACTTTAGAAGAGTGCCCTAAAATTTAAATTTATAAATTAATCAACACTATAGAAAGAGTTCAAACAATCCAATTATATTCCATAGAGGATGAACTCTCTCTAGAGGCCAAACTATATATAGATTATTTACTACTAATTAAATAACAAGGTTTCCACTAGGATGTGGCTAAACCTAAGGTAATGTTGTGTATTGATCCCTTAAAATTTTTATTTATCAATTGAACCAATTTTAGGGGTATCATACTTGTAATAAAATTTAATAATACATATGCTTACTTCTAAATTAGGGTATTAAAAAGATAACTTAGGCTTCCCTACCTTGAGACTGCCTACAATCAAGTCTCATCCAATGTTTGGCTTGAGCATAACAATGTAGTTGAATGGTTGAAGAAATTATTTTAAAAGGGATGAAGGATAAATATAAAGGGGGAAATATCCTTAAATTATATCATTAAATTCATACCTAGATTTGAAATATAAATGGTACTACTGAATATGTTATATGGTTTCTCAGGTATTTCCTATGTTCAACTCGAATGGGTTCTACTACTAGATATACTCCTGAAAAATAAAAAGTTGTTAGAATTTGGGGAGATGAGAATCATATGATTGAATTTAGATATAATTTACCTTGATTAGAGGCATGAGGATAAAAATTTATATTTGATGTCTTACTTAATAGATGCATTAATTACCATTATTTACAAGCCTTATGGTTAGGGATGGTAACCATCAAAAAAATATTTAGTAAATAGGGTCTAAAAAGATTTATGTTTTATGTTAATTCATAAGTATATGTAAAAGATCAAAAGGATAAGTGATGAGGTATAACCTCATATAGTCCAAGTAATGAAGATTACCCTAATGTCTATTTTGTCAAAAAACATAACATGGAATGTTAACAAAATGAGAGATTATTAGTTGTATCCAGATGCAACCATCATCTGAATGGAGGGTACAAGGGTTTCTCCTTTAATATTACCACATGATGTTCCAAATCATATTATAGAAAAATAAATTTACTATCAAGTCTTTAATAGTAGTGATGAATAATTAGGTTAGATACATTTGGCCCACTAATTTAAGACTCCTTTCAACATTAGACAACACCAATATGTGACTAGGTCATATTTCATTTTAGTTGGTAAGGATAGAATAAAATAAAATTTAAAACATACAAATGTAAGAGAATGGGAACCTAGGATAAAATAAGGGGGTATCTCAAAACTATACTAAAAAAATAAAGTGGATGTCTCTATAATCATCCAATATATGATCATGATAAAATTTTAGAAGTATGGATAAAGATGAAATATAAGAAAATATTTATGATACTTACATAGGACCTAAAATATAACCCATAATAAATAAAGGGAAATACCTATAATACATGAAGTCAGCAATGGCCTCTATATCCACCTTAGGACTTTCAACCACAAGATCAACCTCTTTCCCCTTTAGGAGAAGCTACAAAAGAATAAATAAAATAATCATGGAGGTAGAGGGAATCTAAATTTTAGCTTATTATGGATATTTTTAGATAACTTACTTGTCCTCAAATCCATTATACTTCAAAAGCTTCATATGAATAGGTTTTAGGAAAAAAATACCATGGAGAGTCTAGTTATTTCCTTAGCTGATTAAAGGAAGCATAATTTTATGATGACTCCTTTACCTCCTCTTATTAACATCACCTATGTGAGCCTCCCTAAATTTATAAAAATGGTTTTCACTTCAATCCCAACTATCCTTCACTCTCCCCACTCTCCTAAGTCCCCTTAGGGAAGCCTTATGCCTTTTATGCATTCCACTTCATCACCTTTAGCTCCACATCCTACCATAATTATTCCTAAAACCCCTCTACCATCTCATCCACCTTTAAATTCACCTATGCTCACATACAAAATTAATCACAAGGACTCCCATTATCCTTCCCAATACTAAAAACTAAAAGACATACCATTACTTGGTCTCCCTATTATGTAAGAATCTATTAAAGAAAAGGAAAAGATGCAAATGTTATGATCCTAATGGGTATATTTCACTAACACCTCAAGGTTTTGGTGTATCGGTTTATTACATGTGGTATCAGAGCCTCCACCTAGGTTCAAGTCATGGAGTGAGTGGCTACATCGGCATGGCAGTGTTCATTTGGGGCTTGTACATGCAAGGGATCCTAGTGGTACGAGCATAAATCTAGCCCATAGTCTAGGCTTCAAAAGCATGGTGGGATATTATAATCCTAATAGGCAAATTTCACTAAAGCCTTGAGGTTTTGGTGTAGCAGTTCATTATAGGAAAGACTAAAATGAAATTGGGACAAAAATAAGAACTATAAAAAGTGATATCCTTGGTTAATTATCCTCAAAGGAAGAAGACTAAGATATGGGCATGGGATAACTAGATGATGAAGAAGTTGAGTTATATAATTCCAAAAGTTTGTCTTAGGAACTAATAAGGAAGAGACACCTTATTTGGCCTCATACTAGAAAAAATCCAAGAAAATTATGAGGTAGTTTCTTCTATTATTTCTTCAATGCCTAATTTAGAAATTCTAGTTGTAAGTTTACCTACAATAATGCTTATCATTGTATCATCTAGTTCTATTAGTACTAGTATAGATTCATATATTATTTCCTTGAAAAAACTAATAATGACTTATATATTAGTCCATTTTGGGAATTTGGTTATAGTTTCTAGTTTTAATAATCCACCAAATCCTAGGAATAATTTAACCCAAATAGAGCTTCCCATGCCCTAGCCAATGGCCTTTCCAAAAATAACCATGACTATGGAGATAACCCTAGGTTTAAATAAATTATTCCCTAAGGTAACACTAATAAAATAAACCTCCTCATGGGAGATAATTAGCTATAAAAATCCCTAAATATATATTCAAATAAGTGCCTAGATCACTATGATCACATCCATTCTAAAAATCTCTCCACCTTATTCATCTTCAAAACTTTCTTGGGAAGAAGAAACATGATAAAATATAGTTCCTCAATGGGTAAAGGAGATCTAAAATGTCAAAGATGAAAGTAAATTTATGATATTGATAGAGATACCAATAGTCTCCACATGATTTGACAAGGAAAGTGGTACTATACAGAGAGTGAAAAAGAGGAATGTGGTAAACATAAGAATAAAAGGATATGTGGAATTTTAACAAAGACAAAACTTGTCTTTATCCAAAAGGCCCAAAATAAATCCCAATGATCCTACTGAATACATTGAGGATTTCAACATGATTGTGGATTTCAATAGGTAAGTGATAAAGGAGATGCACTAGAGTATTGAGGAGGCCTTAAAAATGTGAAAGCAAATGAAGATTAGACAAGATCCTTAGAAAGTGATTGATGATGTACAAACTATAGATACAAAGATATATAATATTTTATGCAATATCTAAATATCTAGGGTGGCTAGTTAGGCCCACAAATCATATATTGTCATACCATAAAATAAAATGAAAGATAAGGAAATAATATTCAATTTCCTAGTTTAGTGCTCCAAGATTAGTGCTTTTGACTAACTTAATCTCATGAGAAACGTGGATGTTTCTTGGTTTTTATACTATGTGATTATAAAAATATACGTATCCCTAAATTGGCATAAAAATGAAGAATATGTTGAGTCTTTTTGTTAGTCTTGAAAGTGAAGCATTACAAATTTTGGGAGATATGAGAATAACTAGGTTGATCACACAAATAGGGGAACTGATCAATAGACTTAATTTTGAGAACTTTCTCCACTTGGATATTGAAAAATTTAGATAAGAAATGGAAGTTACTATGTATAAAACCAATGAAGAGGTATTATATTTGTTTAGTTGTGACAAAGATAGAGTAATGAGAGCTAAGGCTTTACTAGTTGAGTTCAAGATCTCAGAGGCATAACAAGAAAGATTAATGACTAAGGCAGTTAGAATTTTGAATCCTTAATTTCTAAATTTTGAAATCGTATATAAATAATTTGATTTAGCTTATGCACTAAGTGAAGTTTTAAAGGATAAAAAAGTAGATTTTGGGTTTGTAACCTATACACAACTAGTTTTTAGTGCCTCATAGCTTCATAAATCTCTTAGTCCATGCCAAAGTTGTAACTATAGTATCTTCATCATCTAATCTACTTAATTTCATTGCATTATCACTTAAATTTTATAATAATTATGTATTTACATGGTTATCACCAATGCAAGACTTTATTTCTCAATCTATTTATTATACACATGCATAATGTATTTTTAGTCGAGAAGTCTATTCTAAGTATTATCATTATACATGCATCTTTGAATGATTTTGAATGAAAGCTTATATTTTTGGACATGTAATTTTATGTGAATATTAAATATATGAGGTGTTCCCCATCTAAATATTATAAATACATGTAACCTCCTAGTCTAAAAAAGAGGAAAATTTTGGCTATTCATATTAATAGGAAATTCAAAGAAGTTATGCTTGACTTGATCTTTATGTTCATATATTCATTCTTCTCCAATTATATGGATTAATTAAGACATTACATCATTCTATTATGTTAGTTAATTAATTTTGTATGAGGTATATATTTTAAATAAAGTCTTTTACTTTTAACTATAGATTATTTGAATATCTCTTACATTCTTATCATAATCCTCTTGTAGATGTACAATAAGAATTTGGTAATTAGGAAACCATTGATTTATACATGTTTTAGTATATAGTGTTTTAGTTTCCTTTGAATCTTCATTATAGTTAATTTCTTTATTTCTACATTATTTTGTAACAAGTACTAGTCTAGATCCTTATCCAATTTGAGTTCAAATAATAGTCTTGAAAGGCTTTATCCTTGGATTTTCCATAAGATTTTATTTTCTACCTTAATCTTCCATATTTTTGAAGTTTATTTTTCAATCACACCCATATTATTTAGAATTATAATCCTTACACCCACCCTAAGTAGATATAAGTTCACCCGTGGTAAAAAAATTATCGCTCACCACTATTCCACCAAAAGGTTGTTATAAAATTGAATACCCTATAAATCATGCCTTTGAGTGAATTATTTCATTAATCCTAAAATGTTAGAGGAAACCTAAAATTAATTTAAGGGGTGCGTGTAAAACCTAAATCAACAAAAACTAATATATAGTTCATTAGATGGTTTTAATTTTCTTGATTTAGTGATATAAATAACATAAAACTATTAAAATTCATATATTTGAAGATATGACATAATATATATGATTATTTCACTTAATAAATATAAAAATGAATAAGAAAATAGGAGTGAGAATGTACTTATCTAATTTTATGAGTTTTATTTCTCACTTCTTATGTCAAAATACCAAAAATGACTCTATAATATCCTTGTAACTTTTCAGATAAGGAAAAATGCTATCATAACCTACACAAATGTTAGTAGTGAAATTTAAACATGTACCACAATTGGTACCATTAATTAAATATTTGTAATATCCAAATTGATTATTATAGTTTTATTTTACATATATTTATATGCCTATATATTTATATGATTCATGTGTGTTTACTCATCATTGATCCTATGCATGAATTACAGTATTTCCTCTCTTTAACTTAAAATTTTATATTCAATTCTTATAAAATATTTAATTTGAAAAAGGAGTTAAAAAAATGGTTTATACAACCCCAATTAATCCCTACTAAGTGATTGAGTGTTTCTTATGTTCTAATACTATTAAGAGTGCTCGAACTGCATGCATTTCTGCTGCCTAGGTGTGTGTGTTCTCAATAGTTATCCACTATAATTAAATGCAATGATTTAGAGTTTGATAATTAAAAACATGTAAATTTTAACTTGCATTAGTGTTAAAACTTGGATATAGGGATACTAATTTGATGGGTTTTAATATGTGTATTATTTTTAGTAGTGTCATAAGAAACTATTAATATATTTCTCAAATTTGTAAGTGCTTTGTAATGTAATTACCAATTGAGTAATAAATTAGGCATTAATTGTGTTTATATATCAATATTTTATATTTAAACTCATAACAAACATAATAAACATCTTACAATGACTAAATGGAGGTGTTTGATTTTTAAAAGTAACTATAAGTGGATATTTGTTGTTACTAGTGAACCTATACACCCATGATAACCGCAACATGGATATTTTAAACATTTAATATCAAGGGAAAAAAATTATGTTTAATGTGGTTATATTTTTGTTAGTATTATAAAGTGTTATGGTATATATTATGAATATGTTTAATATGGATGATATAAGATTAAGTTGGAAAAGTCAATATAAACATAAACAAATTGGAGTAAGTGCACACAATATTCAAATGTGTATACATAAGTCATATATGTGAAAATTGATGTTTTCAAGTCCATAATACAAAATATATGTGTATACACTTACATTGGGGAATAAATTCAATCCCATCACTTGAATACACTAGGTCATGTTGTTTTCCAACAATATCTCATCTTGAAATGAGGGTACAAAAACCTATCAAACTTTAGATGATATCTCTTATTTCATGATTGCATATGGAAAATATTATTCTTTTCCCTCTCATACTATAAATATTGAATTATATGGTATGCATTCACTTTCAATCTTAATACTCCCTATAGTTATATCTATCTATCAAGCATAAATGATTAAATTTTAGAACAATAACATATGTGTTTTTTTAATGATTTTAATAGTTATTTTAACAAGTTTTGAATATTTTATATAGAGAATCATGTTTCACATCAATTTTAATTTTGATATGAATGTAACAACCCCAATTGGTGGTAAATATAAATATATGAATATTTTTCTAAATTAAATGCATATACTATAACTAGATTTCACCATGAGAATCTAATCAATGATCATGTCAAATATTCTAAGTAAGATAACTATGAATGAATAATGTTAAATCATACATCATTGATCACTAGCATAATAAGAAACACATCATAATACAAACATAGAAAGTAATTACAAATATACAACCACTACTAGTATAATATACAATAACTATTGTCACTCCATAGCAAATAGGTAATTACATCTTTTCATGATAATTTTTTCAATAATAAATACAATATAGATAAATAAGATACATGGCTCCCCTAAGCATGATTTTCCTAAACTCTCCAGTATTTGTGGCAATCTCAAGTGTCATCTCAATAATATTACTTATATAGGGAGGGAGAGAATCATCTGAGTGCTTCTCTACACCAACCATGGACCAAAGATCCCCCACTCTAATCTCATTAGGAAATGTCCCTCCCTTCATGTATGAGTAGATAGTGATGGAACAAGAATCTAAAGAGACAAGAAATTACCCATGTGTTGTATGATTTCTTATTCTAAACATGTAGTGTATCATATAAATTCCATTCTATTGCAAGATATATCATAAACATGTAATTCATAATCATGAAATTATAATTTATCATTAAACATAATTTGGCCAAATTTTTAAGAATAATAAATAATAATAACAATATATAGATTAAACAAAATGTATACATGCCACTTTATTGGATTGACTTCATCTCGTATTGTGATGCTAGTAAGAAAATAAAGTTTGTCTCACTCTTTACTTAGTATCAGCATTGTGAGATCAGTCAAACATAATTCAAACAAAATATTCATACAATTTACATCTTACTAGCAACCATATCAAATAACATGCTAAAAATAGGATAAATAAAGCATACATTTATTTCATCAAATGTATGAATGAATCTTACATTAATTTATATCCAATAATAGAAATAATAACTACATTTTATACCACCTAGGTAAAATACACATTAAAATTCAGATTTCAACTACTACAATTAGTTTACAAACATACTACACCCTATGATAACCCATATTACCATAGTCTAGTATTTTAAGACAAATAATAGTTTTCCACAATCAATCATATAAAGTAGTCTTAAATACATGGAAACATAAAATTCTATTCAACAAATATGTATAAAATAGCAAGTCATAGTTTTCAATAAACACAAAATATTTGATCCTAGCATTCGTTACACTCTCAAAGGTTGTATGCATGCATACATAAAGTCTTACTAATTGTCCTAAAACATGGTATTCATAGTAATAACAAACATGTGTAAATGTAATCCATCAAAATTATGAATGTATCTAGACATAACAATTATAGTTTGTGCGATTAAGGAATTTGAATCAAGCGAGGAGGTTAGTATGGTGTTAGTTCAAAAAATAATGAAATCAACACACTAAATAGACTAACATCTCCAGGCCTAGATGATGGTGGGATATTAGTGAATAAATCAATTGAAAACATAACTAAAATGTAAAGAAATGACAACTTCCTTACCTTCCGTAATTGCTTTAAGATATTTCTTCATTGGCTTGCTCAAATTGTGCTCAAAAGGTCTTCGTCAATGGGGATTGAATATCATTGTTTCCTCTTGGAACCATGATTGTTTTGATGTATTATCTTTATTTTGATATTATAACACTATGCATTTTATTTATGAATCAAATCCTGCATTATAACTCTACTATGTTCCATGCTCTCTAAATGAGAAGCTAAAAGCTTGCTTTTATAGGCTATGAAATCAACTTTGAATGGGTTAAATCCTTATCTTGTTTTGATTATCTAACCCTAGTAGGGTTAATATGTGTCCAAAATTCATGAGTAGAATTAACAAGGGTGTGCATTAATATAGTTTGAATTTGGACAACTCACAAAAGCTAATGATCAAAACCTAAGATATTTATTATTTTTTGTATTTACCTTTCCAATAATTGATTTAATTTCTTATGGATGAATTCAATTTGTTTTTTATTAATATTTGAATGTTAATTAATCTCTTTTAGGATTTTGAAGATTCTTACAAGTTTAGATTCAAATGATTTAGGCATTTGCTCTATTTAATTGATTTTGAGGCCAAATTGATTTAATTGATTGTTATTAATCCAAATTTGAGACATTTAGAAATTATTAGGATAGATGTTAAATTATTGGTAATAATTAATCTAAATTTATGTATGGTTCCATTGGTGGTCAATTTTATATGGCTATAGTTTTTCCTTGTTAGGGAAGGTGTTGTAAGCTATAATCACATTAACATCTTCTCAAAGAATAAAAATGTTATTTGTGCTTACAAATTCAATGGAAATGGATAAAATGTAGGGTTCCCCCTCAAGGGAGTAGTTGAAAAAAGGGGTTGATAAATAGTCCCTCAAAAAAAAATTGAGTGGGCCAAACAAATGAAAATGATGGAGTGATAACAAATGGTTTGTCTAAGTTGGCCAAAATCATTGAGAATGTAGGTAGGATGGTGTAAAATGATTTTCCCAAAGGTGCTTATAAGAATTATACCCAGATAGTGGAAACATGGTATGATAAAATAATGATTTACCCAAAGGTAGTTATAATCATTGAGAAGATGGATCTATCCTATTTATGATAGATATATAGGATAACAACATGCCCTAGGTGGGTAGAAATAAGTAAATGATTTTCCCAAAGGTGGTTATAATCATTAACCCTAAAATTGGTGATAACACAATGATTTACCCAAAGGTGGTTAAAATCATTGAGAATGTATATGGAATGGTGTACAATGATTTTCCCATAGGTGGTTATAATCATTGGACCCCAATTATGGAAAACAAGATTGATAGCTAAGGATTAAAAACATGATGATGATAACTTGATATAGAGGATGAAAATGAATTGGGACAAATTTATAGTACGGAGATGCTCATCCAAACTAAAAAAGGTTAAAATTATTTCATTATTTAATTACTCTATTTGGGATATGATTGGGATTAGAGTGGGATTACTTTTGGTATTGGTGCTGAGGAGATGTTGCTACATCTATTGTTGTGTATATCTATTGAAGCTTATTTTTTTTGTATCACTTAGTGGTAGGTATCATGATATAATTAGCATGAGTACTTGGTAAAAATATGCATAAGGACTCCCATGATCCAATACTCAAGATAAAATAATGCACCAATGATAAAAACCATGATGACAAGGTTGACATATGAATATGGATGGATTCAAAAATAAGTGCACAAGGAATAACCCAATAAACACACATATACTTCAATCAAGGAAACAATAATTTAATCATAAAACATGCAAACAAATAAATAAATGTTAGTTACAATGCTAGTACAAACAACATGACATAAACAATGCTATGAACATTTCCCCTAGAAAATAGGTGACAACTTAACCAAAAAACAAGATGGGGGAATAGAATAAAATGAATGGGGTGGCCAAGCTATCTCCATATGCACTAGGAAAGTGGATGATACCTACATAGTTCCATGGATGATATATCCAACAAAATTTCAAGATGAATTTAATTCTCCTAGGAAATAGGAATAAAATGATGATAATTGAAAAAAAAACATGATGGATGTGATAGAAGAATAAGAATGAACTTGAAAAAATAATAGATCATGGGATAAAAGGCCAAAAAGGATGGGGAACCTAAATGAAAAGTGATTTATTGTGACTTAGTAAGGTTTCATATAATCCTTAAAGTAAAGAAGTGGGCAATGTTTTTGGTTTTTCTAAATGTTTTTGCAAATGTTTTTAGAATGTTTAAGGTATCTCAACACGATCAAGAATGATGAGACACTAAATGGTTCAAGATTGATAAATGGAAAGAGAATGTAAAAATTTAAATGTTGCTCATTAAATGGTGAGAGTGTCATGGGAAGGGGGAGTGATCTGACCTCAAAAAGGATTGAGCATTGCCCACATAGTCCCAAAATGGCCCTAGGTCATAGTAGTTCCACCTTAGAGTGAAGGAATCTGACTAGTGTAGTATCCAATTCAAAAAAAATAGGCAAAGTTGGCACAATGGTATAGTATGGCGTATGAAATGGCAAGTTGATATGTCAAGGCATAATAAACAAATGTTGCCTCTAGTTTTCCCATGGTAGTTATAACTAGGATATAATAGATTAGATAAATTATACTAATTTACCCATAGGTGGTTATAATTAGTAACAAGATTGGTAAAAAACTTATTTACCCTTATAGGTAGATATAATAAAGCTCACATAAAAAAATATGATAAGAAGAGAATAAAAAATGAAGGATGTAACTACCAAAACTTATGTCTTATTGCTCCAAAATACTACCTCTATTTGGAATGCTTAAAATAATTGTTGAAACCAATATGATTCTTCATGCTAAAACAAGAAACCAATGGATGAAGAAAAGTCAAATGGGTTAAGATAGGATGGATCAAAACATGCTTTGGATGATATAATGGAATGGTATAATGGATAAATGATAGGATAATGATAGGCTAGTATAATGATAGGATGATCGAATGGTATGGTACATATTGATAATATGGTACAAATTTAAATAGTCCTCATAGACAATATATCAATTCACTCAAGAATAGTACCACTTTAGGTGTATAATATTCATAGGATCATAAATTTCATCCCCATATAGTGTACCAAGTCTATATGTTCTAGTATACAACAATGATGAAAGGACCAACCTAGTTGTGTTTGAACTTGCCTTTATTATTCTTTTTGGCCATGGTATTTTTTCGGTTTTCCTTAAGGATAAGATCGTGAAGTTTGAGTTTCCTATATTTCACATGTCAATTATAGTGACCAAAGAGTCATTTTTGATATGCTTGAAGGTTGTTGACTATGTCCCTACATTTTTCATCAAGTAACTCCAATTCTTTTAGGTGAGATAATCGATAGTATTCATCATTCAGGACATTTTTGAAAGAGATATGTAATAAATGTAGCTCTTGTTGGTGTTCAGTGATTGGTATGGTATGACCAAAGGGTGTAGAAGATTTGAAGGTGCCAATCTCAATTGACATCATTGATAATAATTTTGAGGATGTTAACAATGGTTTTTTTTATGCTTTGGCCTGGTTGTTACCTTGAGGGTAATATGATAGCAAAAATTTTGTGTGATTTTGTATTCAAAAAATAGATTTTTGACATCCTTGTTCTTGAATAATCCTCTATTATTAGATATAATTTCAAAAGGGATATATTATCAATAGATGAGATGGTTAAAGATTAATTTGGATTTTTTTTTCAGTTATGTAAGTGAGGGTTATAGATTCAACCCACTTGGTGAAATATTTTGTGGTGGTAAGGATATGTTTATGGATACATGATGAGGTGGGGTTTATCTTCAAAATTAAATAAAGGCCCCATATAAATAATGTCCATGTGTATTGGTTTTAAAGTCTTGGCTAGGGAACAAATCACATTGACATGGCATTGACACTTATCACATATTTTCACATATGTAGTTGCATCTGCATCCATTGTTAGCCAATAATAACTAAAAGGAAATAGATTTTTCAATATTACTACCCCATTTGTGTGGGATCCATATGCTCCTTCATGGAATTGTTGTAATTCTAGTATAGATTCTATCAAAGGTAAAAAATAAAATAGAGTTCCATCAAAATTATGGTGGTATAGGGTTAGTCTAAGTAAGGTATAATGTTGGGCATTATGGATAATGTATTTTGTTTGTTTTTAGGATAATTCTGGTGCTAAAACATGGTCATGTGAAAAGGCATATATGCCTAAATTACAATTAGATATGGGACTAATAATATCACAAATCATTGCAATGATTGATGGTTCATGAGTTGGCACTAGAAAAATTTCAAGGAAAAATTGGTAGTCTTTTACCATGTCTGTATGTCAAATGAGTGACCCAATGGTATCCATTACATATTCTATTATATTGTTTTATCTTGGTATATATTCTAGCTAGATTTTAAAAATCTATTGTTCGAGAGTGTCAACCATGACCTTATATGGAACCAGCTTGTAATATTTGGTTTCAAAGTGATCTATAACTTGATTGATGATTAACTATGAATCACCATAAACCCTTAGGTGATGTTTATTCCATTGTACCACATGTCAAATACCTACCATGATTTCTTCATATTTGGCCATATTATTGGTACAAGGAAAGTTGATTTTAAATTACTTAGGGATTACATCCCCCTATGGAGTGATAAATAAAAGCCCTACCCCTGATCCATGTGTTATAAATGAACCATCAAAATATATATTTCAATGTTGCAACTAAAGAGGTTTATCAATGATGGTCATGATGGATTCATCAAGAAAATAGAAAATCAATGATTTTGTATCTATAAGGGGTGCTTCAACAAGCTGATTAGGAAAAACTTACCCCTTGATGGCTTTATGGTTCACATATTCTATCTCAAAATCACTGGGAAGCACGATCCATTTATCTATATGGTCTTTTAAATATATTTTAGATAGTAGATACTTTAGTGGATCTAATTTTGAAATGACCATGGTCTTATTATTTATCATGTAATATCATATTTTCTAAGTTATGGAAATCATAGATAAACAAGCTTTTTTGATGGGCATATAATTATGTTCATATGCTATTAATGTATGGATTAGATAGTAAATATCATACATTTTCCCATTATCATCATGATGAGTTATAAGTGCCCCTAGGGAAATATTGGTAGTTCATAGATATAACAAGAATGGTTTTCCCAGTGTAGGAGGTAATAAAATTGGTGGATTTATAAGATTGTCCTTTAGCTGTTGAAAATAGTTTTGACAATTGCCTTCCCAAATAAATTTGATGCCCTTATTGAAAACATGTGTAAAAATATGATACTCATAATACAATTGATATATGATGCATCAAATAGATGTATTTTTCTCTACAAACTATGGAGATGCTTCAAATTGGTCAGTGGTGACATGTTTGTTATGGCTCATACTCTGGTTGGATCAACTCTTATGCCTCTATAAGACATAATGAAGATAACATTTTTTTCTAATTTGATGCCAAAAACACACTTATTAGGGTTGATCCTAGGCTTTTACTCATGTAGTCACTCAAATATCCTCCTTAATACTACTAGATGATTGGCTCTAATTTTTTAGTTGTCTGGTATATCATTGACATAGTCTTCAACAATGTCATGCATCATATCATGAAATATGAATGTCACAACTTTTTGATAGGTGGTCCCTATATTATTAAGACCAAATTTCATAACATGGTAATAGGATGCTTCATACAAAGTGGTGAATGCTATCTTATTTTGGTCTTTTGGTGTTATTTAAATCTAATAATAGGCTGAGAACCCATCCATCAATGAAAGCATCTCATAACCCACCATGGATTTGACTATCATGTCAATGTTTGGTAATGGAAAGTCATCTTTAGGGAAAACTTTGTTAATGTCCTTGAAATCAATGCAAATTATGATTCCTTATTAATTTTTACTAACTAGAACTACATTAAAAATCCATTCAGAATAGTCAATTGTCCTAATACATCTAGTTTCAATAGCTTCTCTAAATATTTATTTACCAATAAAATAATGTGAAGATGCATTTTACTTAACTTTTAATTCATTGGTTTGGCATCAGGATGTACCATAATGTGGTGAACAACCAAGGTGGGGTCAAAACTAGGCATGTCATAATATGCCCATACAAATATACCTATAAATTCCATCAATAGGGATATAAGGAATTCATTACCTCCTAAATGAGGGACATGCCTAATTTAATCCACTTTGGGTCATCCAAAATTTTGATGTTAACCTCTGATGTGTCTTCCATAAGAAGGGTCAAACCATCTTCAAAAATAGTGGGCAAAGATTTGAATTATTTATCTATGCCAAAGTATTCTGTTAGGATTGGTTCCTTAAGTTATCATAGACATAATCAATTAGAATCCCCCAAGGGAAGGGATGGACATGTAATAAACGTTTAGAATTCCTAGATTATGTGATCAAAATCTTGTTATTCTTCAAGATTGAATTTGAACCCGTAGGCAAGTTCATCATTATTGGTGGTATCCTAGATGATTTGATCAAAAATCTATTATTTTTAAGGATAAAATTAGACCCATAGACAATTTCATCATTGGTGAGCTCGTGGTCTAAATATGAATAAGGTTAAACACCCCCATTTAGTGGTGTCTAAAATAGGTTTTCACCACTAGGCTAGCATTTATCTTTAATTTTTCCCTAGTAAAAAAGAACCTCAAAGATGTTTCCACTTTGGGACCTCAATGTTATATTTAATTTGTTTTGGATAAGTGTGTTTATTTTGGAGAATATTGATTTTTGATCACCCAATGGAACATTGTCCCTAAGGCCTAAAAATTGTAGAAGGCTTTGTCATTCTAAAATTCATCAACCACTAGTTGGATTCTTATTGGTCTAAGTCTATCAGTTGGGGATAATATAATGGTAATGGATTATGATGAATGATTGGTCAAAGGGTAGAAATGGTTTTATGGTCAAATAGGTTTGTTTGGGCTAAGTTATCAAATTGGATATGATCAAACTCTACTTCACTACCAACATTATTATCACTAATCGTTGGTGATGAAACTTGAATAAGATATGTGGGGTTACTCTTATGTAGTTTAAATACAATTCCATAGGTTCCTTTGTACTTAGTCATAGAAATTGGCTCAAGTGTTCCCTATTGATTTGGCCCTAAATCTCTTTCATTGTCTTGGTTCTCCATGATCCAATTAGGAATAAGATACTTTGTATTCTTGTAATAATCAGCTAATTTGTCATTTTATAACCATGATTCATCACCTTCAAGAGGGTCTTATGCTTGTCTAGAGGCTAGTATAAATGTAATGGGTGTTGGACTATGCTGATGGCCTTCTCCTTTTTTTATAGTACATGATTGGTTTGGCTTTATATCTTTCAAAATATTTTGGTTTTGTAAGTTTTTCAATGTGAAAGGTGTCATGCATCAAATATTATCCTGGACCATTATCTGATATAGTATAGTTATTGGATATTTTAGGGGGTGATATGTAGGGAAACAAATCAATGGTATTAAGGTCAATGTAGTTGGCCTCTAGTAAATCAATATGTATAACTTTCCATTTTATATTCCCTTAACCTTTGGTGTGTCTAGGGATATGTGTGGCTGACTTATGGATTACATACCTCTTTTATATTCTTATTACATTTCTCTATGTTCTTAATTAGGTTGACCTATGGAATAACCATGGTTAAGTAGACTATATATATGAGGTAGTGGTTAGTCTTTGATGATCATATTGAGTATTCTGATCTTATTACATTATTTTGGAGGTTTCCCCCTTGAAGTGGCTTTGCTATAGTATCCTATATTCTACTCTGCTATCAATTATTGCTAATTGATCTCTCAAATTTAATTATTTTGTATGATATATAATAATTTTGTGTGAACATATAAATAATTTCATTACATGTGGTATAAAATATTTGATTTGGGAAATTTCATGTGGTTTTGTTTTTTAGATCTGGTGAGGCATGACTTCTATGATCAAAATGAGTGAAAAAAACACAACTTGCAATCTGAGAAGAATTATTTTTTTTATCATTGTAATATTGTTTGAAATGCTTTTTTTTTAAAAATTAATTAAAAAAAAGTATGGAAATGTTTTTTCCCTTTTATACATTTGTAGTCATTGGATTCATCTTAGTAATATGATTGCAATTATATATTCTTCTAGTACAAATTTTTGGTGCCAAAATGTTTTACCCTAATACACAAAGGTAGTCATTAGATTCATCTTAACGAGGCAATCACAATGGTACCATCTCTTGATATACTATTTTTTAGGCAAAAACCCTCCTTGGGTTTGTATATGGTAGGTCCTTCTAATCAAAGAAGAAAAAGGGGAATGGAAAATCCTAAGACTCTTTGTATTGATGACATGGAATTTGGAACTTTAGATCCATTGATTTCTCAACTTTAGGCTAATATAAAGTGTTTAGTTCAACATGATGAATTTTTTGTAGTTCAAACTAATGTTTTAATGATGCACATAGAGATTAGTGGGGTTCACACTCAATTTCATCAAATCACTACGTAATTGGCTTCCCTTTCATCACATTTATATTCAAACAACCTTCAAGTTCATCATTCAGGTCCTCCTCTCAATAATAACAACTCCAATGCTGGTGTGAAACTGATGTTGCCAAAAGTGGACATGCATCAGTTTTATTGTAAGGATCCTCTCACTTGGATTACCCAAATTGAGAATTTATTTGATTTGCATCAAACTCCTAGTTCTCAAAAGTTGATAGTGGCATCTCCATATCTAGAACCTGAGCAATTCATTTGGTATTGTTGGTTGTGTGCTCAAAATAAAAAAGAATGGTGCTCCAATTACATATTATATTTTCATTGATGAATTGTTGGATCATTATTGGAATTATATATTTGATAACTATTTTAGCTAGTTAGCCAAACTATGGTAAATAGGAATTGTGAAAGATTATATTAATCAATTTTAGAATTTATCCTTACAAGTGGAAAACATCACTAAGTAAAATTTGACTGATCATTTTCTAGGTGGCCTCAAATATAAAATCCAATTGGAGGTTTAGATTTTTATCCTAGCATATGTATCAGAAACTATCTGATGGGCATGCATTGTAGAAGAAAAAGAGATGGTCAAATGAAAAAATTTCACTACTAGTGATGATCACACTTTTATAGCACCATCATTTCCTCAACCCACTAGATTGACACCTCAAAAAATTGAGGATGAGTGATCCAAAGGGTTGTGTTATAGTTGTGATGAAAAATGGAGCAAAGACCATCACTATGCTGCTAAAAATAAGCTATTTTACATCAAATATGCCAATAAGGATGATGATGATGATGATGATGATGATGATGATGATGATGATGATGATGATGATGAGGCAATTATAAAGGATGAAGAGGGTCCTAAGGAGGAATCTGAGGACTCTCATCCTACTATTTCCTATCATGCCCTTTAAATTATTAATACTCCCCAAACTATTAAGGTTATGGGTTTCCTAAAGAAATAAAAGGTCACTATATTGATTGATTATGGGAGCACACATAACTTCATCTATAGTAAGTTGTATTCTCATTTGAACTTTTTCATTTATCCCACTCTAGAATTTTAGGTCATGATTGTAGATGGTGGTACTGTCAATTACTTAGGAAAATTCCATAGTATTAATATAGCCATGAGAGACTACTTGTTGGATTATCCTATGTTTTTTGTTCCCATGGGGGAGCTGACATTATTCTAGGAGTATAGTGGATCACCACTTTGGGCACTATTGAGATGAATTTCTAGGAATTATTCAAACACTTTAATTCTAAGAGAATGACATCTAAGATAAGGGGATTAAGGGCTAAATATCCAAAACTTGTTATCTCCCATCAAATAACAAGATTCTTTGTAAGGTTGTTGAAGGATTTGTAGCTCACTTATTTTTCATGTAAGTTCATCCAACTCAACCATCTACACCTCTTGATATATAATAAGTGATTGATGCCCATTTGGTTTTTTTTTCATGAGATGCTGAAAGGACTTCCACCTATCCACATGCATGATCATGTTATCAAAATTATTCTTGGTATTATACCACCCAACATTAGGCCATACAAGTATCCCTATGCCTATAAAAATGAAATTGAAAATATGACACAAGAGATGTTGGATGCAGGAATCATTCACCATAGCCAAAGCAAATATTCTTATCCAATTGTCATGGTGAGAATTTAAGATGACACTTGAAGGATGTGCCCTAACTATACAAAACTCAACAAGTACATTATCAAAGATAAGTTTCCTACTCTTGTCATTGATGATTTTCTAGATGAATTGAATTGTGCTCTTTATTTTACCAAGTTAGATCTATGTGATAGGTATCATCAAATCTAGATCCATGATGAAGACATGCCCAAAATAGATTTTAGGACTCATGACGGCCATTATAAGTTTTTGGTTATGCCTTTTGGTCTAAAAAATGCACCACCTAGCTTTTAGAGTGTGATAAATACTATTTTTAGGCCATTTTTGAGGAAATTTATTTGGTATTTTTTGATGATATCCTCATTTACAATAAAAATTAGGAAGACCATTTACACCATGTGAAATAGGTACTCTCAATTTTATATCAACATTATTTTTATGAAAAACCTTTCAAATGTACTTTTGGAGCATGTGAGGTTGAGTATTTGGGTCATCTAGTTTCACATGTAGGAGTGAAAGTGGATCCTAAAAAAATCCAACTAATGGTGGACTGGTTGATTCCTAAGACACTCAAACAACTAAGGGGATTTTTTAGGCTAATTGGTTACTATTACAAGTTTGTCAAAAATTACAGTATAATTGCAGCTCCACTCACCTCTTTGTTAAATAAAGACTCATTCCAGTGGACTTATATAACTACTAGGGTATTTTGATAATTAAAATTGGCTATGTGCACTACTCCAGTATTGGCCACTCCTAGTTTTTCCAAGACTTTTGTGGTTGAATGTGATACATCTAGGTATGATATGGGTGTTTTACTCATTCAATAAGTCAAACCAATTCCATTTAAAATTCATAAATTGAAGGGTAAAATTCAGCACAATCCCATTTATGAGAAGGAAATGATGGCCATTTTGCATGCAGTCACACAATGGAGGCCTTATTTGATCATGATAGTCTTAATTTTTTTTGGAATAATTGTTTTCATCTAAACAACAACAAAACTAGGTAAATAAGATGTTAGGATATGATTTTGAAATAGTTTACAAGATAAGCAAGAATAATTTAGTGGAAAATGCACTATCTAGGAAGGATGAATCAATTAAGGCATTGATATATGTTATGACCATTTTGTAGGTAGATTTACTAGAGGAAGCATGATCAAAATTAGAAAATGAGAGTGCTACCTATGATTTGATTCAAAATATTCAAAAAAAATTGGGTGTAGTTAAAAAATACACATGGAAGGGTGATGCATTATTGTATAAAGACAAATTATAACTATGTAATAATTATCTTCTTAAACAAAAAATCCTTCAGGAACTTCATGCAACTCTAATTGGTGGTCATTCAAGATTTTTTACAACCTATCATAGAATCAAGCAATATTTTTTTTGGGAAGGACTCAAAGAGGATGCTGATAAATATGTGGCTGAATGTATGATCTATCAGAAAAATAAAGGAGAAACCATAAAAACCCTAGGTATTTTCCAACCTTTATCCATCCCTAGCTAACATTGAAAAGAGGTGTCTATGGATTTCATTAAAGGGTTACTGAGATTTGATGGTCAAAATGTTATTATGGTTTTGGTACATCATCTTAGAAACTATGCTCATTTTTTTTCTTTATCACAACCATTTGTTTCTAGTATAATAGATTTTGATTTTCTCAATACAATTCAGAAATTACATGGTACCCCTAAGGTAATTATCAATGATAGAGATCCCATTTTCACTAGTAATTTTTGGACTAAGTTATTTGTATGTTTGGGCACCCGGTTGGCTATAGTTAATCCTATTATCCTCAATTAGATAGATAAACTAAGATAGTCAACAAATGTTTAGAAGGATATCTCCATTTTTTTGTTTATGATAAATAGGTTCATTGGTTGCCACTTGTTGAATGGTGGTATAATACTTATGTTTATAGTTATTCCAAAATATCTCATTTTTTGGCATTATATGGATACAACCCTCCATCCATCAATTCATCCTTGAAGGTCCCTCCTAAGGTTCATGTAGTTAAAGAACATAATCACCATCAAGAGGAGGTCCTTACAAGTTTTTGTGAAAATTTAGCGATGGCCTAGGATTGCATGAAGCAGTAGGTAGATCAACACAAGAGTGAGAGGAATTTTGACATTGGTGATTGGGTATTTATTTAATTGTATCCATATAAGTAGATGCCCTTGAAGTAATATAAAAAAGATATCAAGTTGTCCCCTAAGTACTATGGGCCTTATTAGATCTTACATAAAATTTTTAGTGTGTCCTATAAGTTAGAGTTTCCTTTCTCCACTCACATACATCTAGTATTTCATGCATCATGCCTAAAAAAAGTCATTGGAAATAGAGTTTCTACTCAAACTAAGTTACAAAAATTGGATGAGGAAAGAAGAGTTATTATTGATCCTAAGGTGATCCTTCAAATGAACACTAAGTAGTTGTGGTCTATAATGATTAAGGAGTACCTAATCAAATGGAATAATCTACCTTGTGAAGATGTCACTTGGGAGGATGAATCCTTTGTGTAATAACATCCAAAGTTGACTCAAAATTGAGGAAAATATTGTTTAAAATGGTAGGGGTATGATATACCATTAACCTTTTGGAATTTCTAGGGATATGTTTGGCTAACTTGTGGCTTACATACCTATTTTATATTCTTGTTACATTTCTCTATGTTTTTAGCTAGGTTGGCCTATGGAATGACCATGGCTAAGTAGACTATATATAGGAGGTAGTGGTTATTATTTGATGATCATATTAAGTATTTTCCTCTTATTTTATTATTTTGGAGGTTGTCCCCTCAAATTGGATTTTCTATATTATCCAGTATTCTACTCTACTATCAATTATTGTTATGTGATCTCTCATATTTGCTTATTCTATGTGATATATAATCATTTTGTTTAAACATATAATTAATTTCATTACACCCTTTATCCTACTTGGTGAATGGATTCATGCCAAAATAGTTATTATAGCTCTTGAAATCAACCTCTAGATGTTTGCAATTCTCATATGGATGAAATCTCCATGAATATTAACCTACATACCTGAATGGGAGAACTTGATACACTAGTGTAATTTTGATGGGGATACATGAATTTCATGTAACCAAGGTATACACAAGATCATATTGTATGATAAATCAATATCTAACACATGGAAAAGTGTATCATGGGTCAAGGGCCCAATGATTATTGGTAAACTAATAATGCCTTGTGATTCTTGTTATTCATTATCATAGGATTTAATGGTGATTATTTATACTTGGATATCTATTGAGGTTTACCCAAGAATATTGATCAACTTTAGAGGCACTATATTTAGACTTGATCCATTGGCTATGAGGACACATCTCACTTTGTGCCATTTTATCTACACTTTTATGTATAATGGATTATTGTAAAATAGGCCAAGGGATGACAAATCACTTTGGTTGAAGGTTACTTGTTTGGATGGAGCTATATGTCCAACCAAATCTTGAAATTTTTTAGGGGATATGTCATTTAGAACTATGGATTGACCAAGGAACTCTATCAAGATTTTTTATGGATAGTAGATGTACATAAAAAATCTAAAATGGAGATTTATTCTAGCATATTTTGTAATTAGTCCACAATATCACTCATATTTTCTAATATAATGGTAAATTTCTTATTCCAAGGTAGAACAATTGGTTAGATGATGGGTGAAGTGGAAGATGGTTATGGGCATGGTATGGTAATCTTTGATAGCTAAGTTATGATTGCACAATTGAGAATAGATGCAAGACCATTGTTCCTAAAAAATGATGGTGGAGGGGGACCAGATAGGATGTCTCAGTTTTAAATACACTTATGTGTATTCATAAGATAATGATAAGTTATCAGTATAAGGTCCTAACATGGGAATCCTTATTTGTTGGTTCACATGTGTCTAGTCCCAAGTCAAGGAAGGACTATCCAAATGGTTTGGTTGATTTGGTATGATTATTAATGGTCTTATTTGATTAGTACTTGGTCTTGGATTAATTTAAATGGTTGTAACATGACCTCTTGTAATATGGCCTACAACTAAGTTGTAGTCATGTGCAACTGCATGATAGGTTTGTTGGTTGTTTGCACCATTTTGACCTTGATTTTGTCCATTATTTTTATATTGTTGGTTATTCTACTGATTTTCTTGAGTTTTTTAGTTTGTCCTTGGATATTGATACTATTGTTGTTTATGTTTCACTAACCATTATTATTGTTTATGATGATGATTTTTGTGTTAAGGAAAAGGATTTTGATAAATTCCAAGTCTCTAATTTGAAGTAGAAGCTCCATGATCCAATGTGATATCTCAATTTTCTAACATATTTTGAATTACAAGTCTAATTTTCACATAATGCTATAAATAATGGCCATTTACCCTATGAAAATAACATAATTTTTATGGACTATACCAATATGGCATGTCAGTGCCCTCATGAACTTGCTCTTTTGAAATGGGCCTCTAATCAAGTTAGTTGCTATGAGATTGTGAAATATTAGTTCAATGGGGTCTCCAAGGTCAATAAAAGCATGACGAGTATGGATCTTTCTCCTTGGAAGAGGAGGGTTTTGAAAAGGCATAGGTTACTATGTTTGTTACATTTGTTGTGTTGTTCTAGGATATTGTGATTGGTGCATGTGTTATAGCTACTGAAAAGGTTGTTGGTTAGGAGTAAGCTAGAAAATTGGTAGAGGTAGAGTAGATATGGATTGCACCATATGGACATGTAATGAATTTGTTACTCCATTTCCAAGAACATTTTTGTTGTTATTGAATTGATTGGGTCTTTCATTATTATTGGCTTGTGATAGTTATGACACTTGCATTAAGACAAAATGTTGGTTTTGGACACTATTATAATTTTGATTATATCCATTATTCTAATTTGATGAGGTTAGTTTAATGATCCCTTTGTTAATAAGCATTATTTCAATGACCAAACATTTGTGAATGATTTATATGAATATATGTGCACATTGCAACTCTAGATAGTAAGATATTTTACTATGTATGTTTTTGCTAAACACAATAATTAGTTACTTATCTAGTAGACTATGGGTAAATTAACTTGTAAAGGCTCTCCATTGCTACAAATATCTTGTGAATCTTTCTCCTGGTTTTGGTTTTTCTTGTGTCAAGTCTATTAATGAAATATCATACTTAAGATTGTAAGAGAAGTGCTACATAAACCTATGAAAAATATTATCAAAATCAAATGCTAAATTTTTGGGCAACTTTAGGAACCACTCCAATGCTTTCCCTACTGGGCCTCATGAAAACCAAAAAAAAAGGTAAACATCATTATAGGCCATTGGTTGGCATGCAACAAAGAATTATGTTAGATAGGCCTTGGTGTCACCTTTCCCCTTATATTTGTAAAACTTTGGTGATTCATACCATGGAGGAAATGGTATCTATAAGTATTCCATGTTGAAAGGGTAAGAACATACATCATATAATTTAAAATTTTTGGTATGTTTCCCCACTTTCATGGTGGTATAGTAATATAAAATGTGAAAATTAGTAGTTTGAGTGTGGCTTATGACACCCAACCTAGAGGTCCCTCTTGCATGCTCTCATGACACTTTTATCCATATTTTCATTGATTCTTAGTCATATGTAGACTTAAAAAACCTCATTATATCTCATCCAGGTTAATTTTCCAATGTAAAATCCATCTTCTAAGTCCTATAACATTAGGACAATAGCACCCAAGCTGGAATATATCATTGGACCCTAGGGTGTCCCATTTTTAGCTCTCTTGTTCAATCACCTTTTGAGCCCATATGACCATTTTCTCTCGATTCCTCTTCATCATTGTGTTAGCCTAACATAAATGCATCTAACCCTTAACCCATACATCTTTATAAAATCCCACTCAAAGTTCATTTAGAAGGGATTAGAATTATCACAAAGCAAAGAATAGAATATAAGGAAAACCACTAAGGCAAATTTCTATATTCTCTATGTACAACAATCCACTATAGCTATCAACATATTAAAACTCGCACACTAGTCCCTAGCCTCCTCAAGCACACCCAATTTAGAATTTTTGCATCTTCATTACACTATTACACAAAGCACATCAAGTGGGAGAATTAAATATGGCTTGATCCCTCTTCATAGTATTGGTATGTGGGTAGCCCCCACAAGGGGTGTGGATAAATGTTTAGTGCATCTTACACACACTAACCCCCCCATCTTTCTCCATATTCTCATTCAAGTTCAAGCATAAGGAAGATCTAGAGTTTTAGATTAAATCATCTCTATAAGGAGCTTTGTTTATATTCAGGACTTGAAATTTCATAGGTGGACTAATATAGGGATAGTGGAGAAAACCTAGAAAACTCATATCTCTATGACCTATTTGGACAATAGTGGTAGGACCTAGACTATAACATCAGACCTTAAAGCATCTTGTTTTTTGTGCTCATATCCTTTTACCAAATAAAATTTAGATCTAGATTTGTGATACTGTCCTAGTCTTGCATAGCCAATACCAGCTTCTATCTTAGTCATCTCAGTCCTTTTTAAGTTAATTTATATTTCTCCTCACTTATTACTATTTTTAGAAAGGTTTAAATTGCAATAAAATTATATAAATTAGTAATCTATTTATTGAGATATATTTTACTAATTTAGTTAACTTAGATATTTAACTATATTAGGAATAATACATCAATATTCTCAAAACTATTAAATCATTCATTAAACTCGACTTAATTCATTTGAAAATAAAAACCCTAGAAGCCCTAGAGAAAATTCCTTGTTAATTATTTCAATTTTTTTATAAATTTTTACATACATATTTAAATCATAAATTCAATTTAAATTCTAAAATTCCATAGTAATTTTTTATAAAAAAATTCTTGCAAACCCTAGTTGCATATAATAGGTCCTTTCAAATCAAGAATTTCCAATATTTTTCTAGTTTTTTACTTGCATATTTAAATCAAAAATTCACTTTAAACTATAAAATTATTTGGTAATTTTTAAAATATCATTTTTCAAAACCTCAGTTTCATATACTAGGTCCCTTTGTTTTATTGAGGTATCACCTTACATCTAAAATCAGATTTCACATAATAGTAAAACTGGATCTCACTTATTTACATATATTTCTTGCATTTCTTGCAAGTAATAAGGAGACCATACTCAGTCCTATCATGTATATGAATAATTAAGTTTACCATATGTTAGTATAAAGATTCATTCTTTGCATTTCATGCTTAATTTTCATAATATGGGATGATATTAAGAGAGTTATTGTTAAACATGTTAAGATACCTCTTGCCTCACCTCCCTTAAAGCCTTTATCCCATGTCAAGTTATGTTGTATTTCCCACTTTACTATTTACTAGGTTACTAGACATCATCAAAGAGCCCAGTTGACACACTTTGTCCCTCCACCACCTCAACTTATCGATTATATTTTCTCTCTTCTAATATCCACTACTAGTCCTATACAGATAGTAGATAATGTGGTTAGAGATATTACTCACCATTCTACCATGCCTCCCCTACATAATCAGGATCCCTACCACTTTCATATTCCTTCCCATCCTAGGCCCAACCCACCTACATAGGTAGATTCTATAAAGGCATATGATATTGTTGATCATTTGAGAAATACACCAATTAAGATTTCTATGTTATAGCTACTTCATAAATCCAACGTGTTCAAAGATATTCTTTATCAAGAACTCACTCAAACTCCCATGCCCCTTAATTTGGAGATTTCTTATTTTACGTTAGTGGTCAACACATTAAAAACTATAAAATATGTTATTTTTTTATCATGAGGACATGCCATCTCAGATAGTTATTGATCAAAATATACCACTGTTCATAAAATCTCAAGTCAAAACCAATGTAGTTAAAAGAGTTCTAGTTGATAGTGGTTTTAGAATTAATATATTTAATATTACATTCTTACAGACCATGGGCATAGATATGACATCTATGTAAAAAACATATAAGAATATTAGAGGGTTTGATGATATACCATGATAGACATTGGGTACCATTGATTTAAATATCATGGCAGGGCCCAAAACCCTCTCTACATAGTTCTAAGTCATGCTAGGTCCTCTTTATTATATTATTTTCCTTGGACAACCCTAGATACATTCTATGGGGGTAGTTCCATCGACTCTTCATTGATGTGTTAAGTTTATCCATGAAGGATACCTATACACTTGCCCAATACATAACTATCCATTCAAATATTATCATATTATATATTCATCTTCGACTATTTCACTAGATGGGACACCTCATATCATAGTTTAATCACCACCTCATTGCATTTATCTTGATCAGATACATACATATGAGGTAGGAGAGACTAACACATCTAGCACTCAACTTATAGTTGTGTCCTTATTTCTAGATACTCATCTAGTCATAACAACTCTAGTAGTATTAACTACTTCATCAGTCATGGTTCCTACACCTGTTATAATTATACACTCACTAATAATAGTTCTAGTAGTACTAGTTTATTCTATAGTTATGGTTACTCTGATAGCTATAAATACTATCATAGCACCACTATATTCTACTACTATAGTTGATGAGACTCTTATATCATTGTTACCCCTTGTGGTAAATTATAAGTTACCATATGTACATGATGTTGATAAAGATGATGATATAAAACCCACACTCATAAATGACCATTTGTATGTATTGAAATTTACACCAATTGGCTTAAGAGACTATAAACATGAATCTAGAGCTCTGATTACACATCCTATGTCACTCTTAGCATCTCACACTACACTATCAAGATACCCTCCACATTTGTAGTCATAGATAGATCACTTGGCACATATAGTTCACATGGTTACCTCTATGGATATAGAGCCAGTTATTCAGATTTAGGTAGGTAGCACATAACATCAACCATAGATTATACTATAGATGCTACTTGATCATGGATTAATCACACTACCTATAGTATAACATAGATCTATTAATAGGTTATTATGATAAGATGGTCATCCATTTTGTCTTTTTCACAAGATCAAAGATCATGATATAAAATCATGCATAGATTTACAATAGAGATTGAATAAACTATAGGTCCAGGGTAATATTTATATTTCACACCAACAACAAAAACTTCACTAATTATACCAAAGCCATATACTACTAGTGTTAAATGTCTTAAAGGATACTCAACATCATCACCACTAGAGCAGCCTTCACTTCACCATCAATAGGATGACACCATTATGAGTGATAGATATCCAACTACATAAAGAACACAAATCTTACTGATACCTAAGGAGAGAGCCACTATGCATACAAAATCTATGGCATATGATGATACTTATGATGATGATTTTAAGGCATTTAATGATGGTTGTGATCCCTTCCTCCATCTCCATCCCTAGTAAGCTCCATTTTTGGACCTTTTACCCCATCTAGCCTAGTCTTCTACATCATTGTGTACATATTATTTATTTTAAATTACTTGTATATAAATTTATTTAAAATTAATTATACATAGTTTATTTTTTCTTACTTTTACATATTTTCTTAGTTTCATTGTACATAGTCTCTTCATGATTGATTGTACATAGTTCATATCAAAAAACCAAAAAATATCAAAAACATTCAAATATGTCAATAATATAAAAACATTCAAATATTTTAAAATACAAAAATATTTAAATAATTTAAAAACACAAAAACATTTTTATTATATGCATTATCCATGATTTACATTTCTACTACTATGATAGACTTACATTTGTTATTCTATGCTATTTTTTTATCAATTGATCTACATTACCATACTTCACTTGATCTTCTTTGAATGTGTGTAGTGACATCCAGATCCTTGACTGCTTCACTCTACCCATTAAGGGGGCATGCCATTTCATACATTCAAGACACACATCAATATATTTACCAACTTGGGGCATTTTATATGTGACTACACCATCTAGGCTATGTCATTACTATACAACACACTCTAGCTATCATGTTGATGTACATTACTTACTAGTTTACATAGATTACTCTATCAACACTCACTAGTATATAACACTTATGTTTTTCTTAAATTATACCTAGTCTTGTACTCCATGTCTTTCATACTTTCACTTATTTCTTTGATTATTTATATTTGATTATAATTTTAGTAAATTAAATGCCTTCATTTATTTCTTTGTGTAGCTAGATGTGATTACATTTATCAATTATTATTTTATCTCCTATATGGTCTTAGAAAATTTACCAATGTCCTTTTCTTCTATTATTTTGTGTACCTTAGGAAATTTTCCAATATCATTTGCTTATACTCGCTTATGTGATTATGGCCCTCATGACAACCTTGATTCTTTCCAATTATATGTGTATGTGGGATTTGAACATCCATTGTATGCTTGTTTTTCAATTTGAGTGACATGTGCCCATGTCCCTTATTTTCTTGACCCATTGTTTGCTCTTGAATGTTTATAAGTTTAGGTACCATTTCTACTTTTCCTTTATCCTAGTATTTCACTTTTTACATCACTATAATAAAGGGGGGGGTGTAAATGTATTCATATAAAATGTGAAAATTGGTAGCTTGAGTGTGGCTTGTGGTACCTAATCCATAGGTCCCTTGCTTTCATGACCCTTCTATCCAGCTTTTCACTCATTCCTAGTCATTTGTAGACTTCCAAAACCTCATTCTAGCTTACCCAAGCTAAGTTTTACATTACAAATCCATCCCCCTAGGTCTTGTACCCTCAAGAAAATATCACCAAAGCTGGACTATAGCACTGAACCTTAGGGTGTCCCATTTCTAGTACTCTTGTCCAATCACCTTTCAAGCCTAGATGACCATTTTCTCCTAATTAATCTTCATCATTGTGTTATCCTAATGTGAATGCATCTAAATAATAAATAATAGATCTCTATAAAATCCCATTTAAATTTCATTTAGAAGGGGTTGGTAATTATCACAAAGTAAAACATAGAATACAAGAAAAACCACTAAGGAAAATTTCCCTATTCTCTACATACAACCATCAAATATAGCTATTAGCATACTCAAACCCTCACACTAGTCCCTAGACACCTCAATCACACCTAGTTTATCAGTTTTGCATCTTCATTACACTATTACAAAAATCACATCAAGTGGGAGAACTACATATCACTTGATCCCACTTTGGAGTATTGGTATGTAGGAAACATGCCCACACAACGGGTGTGGATACATGTTTAGTGCATCTTATATAGACTAACCCTCCTCTTTCTCTAAGTTTTAATTTAAATTAAATCATAGGGAATATCTAGGTTGTAGATTAAATTAGTTCTAGAAGGAGCTTCATCGATAGTCAAGACTTAAAATTTCATAGGTGAACTAATAAAAGGACAACAAATGAAACCTAGAAAACTCATATATTTTTGACCAATTCAGATAATAGTGATAGGACCTAGACTATAGTATTGAACCCCAAAGTGTCTTAATTTTGTCACTCTTATCATTTTTTTGAATGAAAGTCAAATCTTGATTTTTGATATTGTCCCAATCTTGCAAAACTAGTACCAGCTTTTATCTCAGCTATCTAAGTCATGTTTAAGGTTTAAATTATAATTAAATTATACAAATTAGTAATCTATTTATTGCAATATATTTTATAGATTTAGTCAACCTAGAAATTTAACTAAATTAGGAATAAAATACCAATATTCTAAAAACTATTAAATTAGGTGGCAATTACATCCTTTAGTTATTGTAGATCTTGTTTAAATAAAATTGTGGGAACATTGGCCTAGGGTGATAGTTTCATGATCAAAAGTGGATTAATTTGACTAAGGTATGATGGATTATTTTCTAGGGTATATTGGATTGTCTAGGAAATGGACTAGGAATATGCATGTGTAAATTAGGGTTTAGTTATTGAAATTACACTTGTAGTTGTCTAATATTATCATTCGGATTGGGCATGTAAGCCTAATGTTTGAAATATTATGATTGCGATAGTGGTATATGACCATACTATGCCTATTATGGTTTAATAAGGGTATGTTACTAACTAATCAAACATTGCTATTAAGGGAGACTTGTGACCCATGACCCTATGCTTAAACCTATGGTACATTTGGTACAAAAGGAAACTATTTATTAATAGGTACTTGAGGAACACTAAAACCTACTCATTACATGAATCCTTGTTAGGAAGTGGACACATGCTGGAGATTCAACATCTATCATTGACTAATACTAGTACATTGTTCACTAGACATTGTTTAGTTTTGGATCAACATGCTAGTCTTTGACTAAAGAGGTATGTTTGGTGCTACCTATTGATGTGGAACATTATTTGAACCTTATTGAGGTGGAATATGTTTTTCCTCTACTAGGCGAGTATACTAGATTGTGACTCCTAATGTGGAATATTAATAGTCACATATTGGGGAGGGGTAAGATTCATCACATTCTATTGTGATGCAACACTAGTCATTGACTAAATACGTATTACTTGTTGTTGGATGTTAGAATAGGTAGATAATTGAGGATTAGAGGTAGTTTCTTGAGTTTGAGAAGTAGAAACTCCTATTACCTGAGTTTGTAAACCACTAATGGTGTTATCTAAAGGAATATTTTATTGTTGACTATGTATTTATGTGTTAATACCACTTCATCTGAAAACATGTTCAATAGCCCAACCATCAAAACCCTAATTTTATTAACCTATCACCTCAAATAAGACTCTTATTAAAGGGAGTGACTAAATAAGAGGTGCATTGGACATGGTCAAGGTACTAAAAGTATGTTTTATATTTTGATACACATAGTATGATATATACATTTGTATGAATTGGTCATCCATGAGGTCTCTTTGTGTGACAAGCATATACAGATCTAGATATGGCATTGGTATTATGGCATTGGGATTTTTAGAAGAGGCCTACTCATTTTTTGGATTTTAAAACATGTTATAAGGCCCTCTTGGTAGATTTCAAAAATTATCATGGCCTAATATTTTGGCTCTGTTAGGATCATAGGTCGATGGCATGGTCATGTAGTAGGGTTATTTTTTGACATTTTACGAAACCATAGGTACATTATTCAAATATTATGCCATTTATTCTTGATCTTATTTCATGTATGGAGGCATGCTAACCAAATAATTGGCTAAAGTATATTGAATCTATTCCCCTCTTTGAGTGTTGTATAGTGGATAAGAATCCATCTCCTAAAAAACATCATCTCCATAAGGGTATTGAATGAAGTCCTATTACATGCTAAAATTTCCATATCCTAGATTGTACATAGTTCCACCATGTGTGTAGTGAGCCATAGTCAAATATATGACAAATATTTCACAATCAAATGGGCTTGGAGTTTTGCAAACTCTAAAAAGATATATTTGGAAATATAAAGAGTTTCAAACATTCTAAATTAGTCAAGGGTGGAGATAAATCTCCAAAATGTGTATGAAATTACTTGGTAAAAATATATTAACATCAAGTGTCTAAAGTTAAATGTTTTATATAAACAAGGTCAAGTAAAATGACCTAAAAACAAGATGCCAAAATTTAACGTCCAAATGTGTTCCAAATTAGTCTAAAATAGGAAAGGGAAATTTTGCTAGGTCTGTTTTCCAAATGTGGAGTCAAAATCTAGGCTAAGATATGATATGATACAAATTTTGGCAAAACACAACATCAAAATATAGCCTTGACACAAAGCGTGATGATGATTAATCTAACAAATTTGAAATAGTTTGGCAAAGACTAGACACTTGATTCTATATATAAACATGATTTGATTGGTATAAAACATAAAAATGGTTGTTTGAAGATGGATTGATTCTATCAAATAAAGGCAAAAATAATAAAGTTTCCAAATTTGAGTGATGTATTAACCTAAGCTACACAACCCAAAAGAGAAATATTTGTGTATCAATCCCTATGTGTCGAGGCGTAAACTAAAATTAATTAATTTTTAGATCCAAACATGTAAAAGCTAATTAGAGACTCAACTAAGGTAAACTAGGATTTGATGAAAATAAGATAGGTAAGTTTGAACAACATGGATATTCTCAAATAAAGGTCCAATAAGGTTCAAATGATTAGTTTTAATAATTATAATTGAGATACAAGACAAGATAATTATTTTGAAATAATTTGGGTAGCATAATGGAACACTCCAAAAAGATGTGATAATGGTTGATTGTTTAAAATAATTCAAAGGTATAAGGCTTGAAATGATTTGGGTGGCATAACATTACCTATCTCAATCAAGTTCCACACTTAATGGTTTAACACAAAAAATTTCTAAGTTAAATCAAGGTGTTAAATGGATGGCATAATACCTCCTCAAATAATGGAGTAATGTTTGGACATAAGACTAGTTCATGATGTGGTATAAATAACAATTTTTAATTCTAAAACACCAAAAAATACAATAATAAATGACAATAATATAATTGAGTATATCATCCTAAATCCTATCAAGGTGTGGCAAAGTGGGGTTGACTAAAACCTACAAGTTTTTTACCATCTATATTGATCTTATGTGTACACACTTTCACATATGCATACAATAGAAGAATCACGTAAATTGAGTCTATGTAAATTAGCTTATTTTGAAAAGGTCTTTTCCTTTTCATAGTCACTACATCCATCACTTTCTCAGTTTAATATGTTGTCTAGATTGATCATACATCTTGGACTTAGCTTGACACTAACAGAGATGACTTAACCACTCAAACTACCATCTTAGTGGGGTGACTCCAATTTATATACCCCCTTCCATGGAGAATGTTTGAAACACTAATGGGAGATGAATCCCCAGGGTAATTCTTCCCTAAAGAACTCATGAGAGGCAATGACACCTCCTTCACAAGCCAAAATGCTTGAAAATAAAAGATGATTATAAAGACTTTATGGTCACTTTTAAATCACCCTATAGTATGTGAGTTTGGGGAAGGCGTAAGTAGATTTATTTATATTCCTTAAACTAGGAACTAAATGTAATGGAAAGGCACTTTTGATCCCATAATTTACCTATAGGGGATAGGGTGAGAGCATACACATGCTATCCTTTTTGCCAAAAAAATAATCAACAAATAGTTTGTAAATAATTACTTGTTATGTTTGATTTTTATGTACCAAATTGAATGTGACATTAAAAGTGATTTTTAAGGCCCCTTGGCTTAATACAAAAAATTGAAAGAAAATTTGCATAAAAGACCAATTTAAGCAAAACCATCTAGTTCATTTTAATCCCAAATTTGAATCATTTAAGATTTGTCTTAAGTTCAATTTTAAAACCCCAATTAAAAATGTTCAAGTTTAAGATTAATTTTAAACACTAAAAATGAATTTTTTTTAAGACTCAACCAATCCTATATTCATTTTAAGCACCAATATCTAAATGTACAAGATTTGACTTGTTCATTTTAGGACTCAAAAATTTAAATGTTTGATTTGACTAAGTTCATTTTAAATCCCAAAATGAAGTGTTTGATTAGTAAAAAACATGCAATTTTGTCTTCAAATCAATCCCTCAACCTACAAATGTTATATTATAACCCCCTAATTTGCAACACTTTCTTGATTGGGAAAATTATGTTTGATTTTTAGCTCTCAAGTTTTGGATTTAATTTCTCATAGTGACCATTAATGATCACAGATAGCCACTAATGGTTTAATACAAATGTGATAGATGGTTAGTAGGTAACCATTGTCAGTAAATCAAAATCATCATTGATTGATAAATACCATTGGTGATGACCTGTGAACCTAAATGTAAAACCACAAATGATGAAATGTGTTAGGTTAGACTTGGTTAGATGAAATTTGATAAAAACTACAAGGCTAAGTTTAGTTGATGGATTTAGATGATCTTAAAACCAACAAATCAAGGAATGAAATAATAAAAAGAATAAAACTATAATATTTAGGTTCATTTCTCCCATGCAACATGACCATCAACGGTCTCATAAAAATGGTGGTGGTTGGGTAGGACTGTTTATGATTAGGGCCTAACCATTGATGGTTTCACTTGATTATTGTTGATCTCTGTGTAGATCTAAGAAATAAAAAATAATGAAATCCAACCAAAAAAAGTTTATAAAATCAGTTTTAGAGAGCTTTAAGCATCCAAATAAAGATTTAAAAGATACACATTGATGTCCTTGGTATGTGGGATGTATTAGGTCCCACTAGGTGTGTTATTTGAGATCAAGGAATTTGACTCAAGAGAGGTTAGTATGGTGTTAGTTCCAAAATAATGAAATCAACACACTAAACAAGCTAACATATCTATACCTAGATCATATGGGGAGGTTTGTGAATAAATCAATTGAAAACACAACCGAAATGCAAAAAAATGATAGATTTCTTACCTTCCTTGATTTCTCTAAAATATTTATTCATTAGCTTGCTCAGATTATGATTAAAAGGTCTTCATTAATGGGTCTTCGTTATATTTATTTCTTCTTGGCACCATGTTTGGCTTGATGGCTTATCTTGATTTTGGCATTATAATACTATGCATTTGATTTATGAATAAAATTTTTCATTATAACTCTAATATGTTCCAAGCTCTCTAAATTAAGAACTTTAGGCTTAATTTTATAGGCTTTGAAATCAACTTAGAATGGGTTAAATACTAACCTTGATTTGCTTTGCTAACCTGAGTAGGGTTAATAGGTGTCCAAAATCTCATGATTAGCATGCAATAGGTGTGCTTTGAAATATTATGCATTGGGATAAATCACAAAAGATAATGATGAAAACCTAAGATATTTATTTATTTTTAAATTTCCCTTTTTGATATTTGATTTAATTGATCATGGATGAATTCAATTAGGATTTGATTAAGATTTGAATGTTAATTAATCTCTTTTAAGATTTTGAATATTTTTACAAGTTTGGATTTAAATGATTTAGGCATTTTATACATTTAATTGATTTTTAGGGAAAATTGATTTAATTGCTTGTTATGAATCCAAATTTGAGATTTTTATAAATTTTTAGGTTAGATGTTCATTGATTGGTATGAATTAATCTAAATTTAGGTATGAAGCCATTGGAGGATAATTTTAGATGTCTATATTTTATACCACCAAGGTATAACATACATTTAGATTATAGTTCTCAAACATAATATTCTATGACATCCCATAATATCATAGTATATTACATATGAGAACACTACTCAATCGATAACTATCAGTCTTATAAGTTCAAGAATCAAATGTCTCTTAATACTAAATAATAAGGAAGTAATTAGGGTTTATGAAAATTGGGTATAATCTAAAAATGGACTACATACCATTATTTTCCCTAAGTAGATAGTAAATTATATGATAAGTACTATTATCATAGTCCATTGTTACATTATTCAATTTCATCAGCCGATCATAATTCTCATGAAATCATAGTCCTTTATTAAAATATTTTTTTATATTTTAGGAGGTTGTATACATAAGAAAATAGTTTTTGATCTACTGAAAATCTATTACTTAGTCTCTATAAATAAAATAACTATATCTTAAGAACATGCATCATGATGCACTAATATATAATATATAAGAATAAACATTTTTACATATTTATATTCTCTTATAATTATTGTACACATATTTTCCCTACTATATGCATACTTAAATCCATATAAAGATATGTTTCCCATATATATACACTTGTTTATATATAATTAATTCAAATAAACAGACAATCAATCAATACATAAATAATGTAATAGTCATCTATAACTTTAGGCAATGACTCTGTATGATTTTAATGACCATTATACCTTTCCCATTCATAAGAAACATGGACAATATTTACTGAGATAAGGGTTTCAATAGGGTAATACTTTCCCATAGTTTTTATCTTTGTCATAATAGATTAGATATGCATACATACAAATGATTTTTATTTGAGAAATTGATTAATGTAGTAGACTCCATTTATATCATTAGAATTTACTTTGCCTTAGAAATACCTTGACTCATTAATATTTATAATGGTTATAGGAACACTTCTATAAGATGTATATGCATAGGATTATCTAATCTTCTCCCAATAATTAACATTAATTTGACACTTGTTCAAAGCAATTATATTCTTGACATGGCTTGAGTATATGTATTCAAAATTTTAAAATAAACATAAACCTGAGTACATATTATTTTAGAGCTAATATGAAGGTTAACAAAATTATTATAATTATCATCACCATTAGTGAGGCATAAAATTCTGAACTACAATTTTAGTAGGTTGTGGGTATTCATGCACGATAATTCCTCTATATCTAACCCAATAAGTATACTCATTATAATCCTATCTATACTCATACATAATTATTGTATGTACTTAGCATAATAGAATTACGTGCCTCACCTTATTATTACTATCATAATTTTTGGCATATGTATATATCAGTATATAATCATTACTAGATAATAAATAGCTATACTCTTATGTCCTTATGCACCACCATGTTATTTATTACCATTACCATTACAAAAGTGTTATATATGAGAAAATCACTAAGTATCTCCATTTTACTATTTATTATTTATTTTATTAATTATCATTAAAAAATTTCTATATTCGTAAATTAAGTAATTGTGTGAACAATGTTTAACTCATGTTGTTTTAAGTCTCTATATGTATAATATTAACTGCCACAAACAACCTGGGTGTCTATCAAACTTGAGTCAATAAGATATTATTTTAGTGCAAATTGACTGATGTGGGCATAAATAAAATCTATGCCACTAATTATTATCATGTACCCTTTTCCACTTGTAATGATTATAAAATTGATGCTTGACATGATTGGAACTAATCTTTATATGCTAAGATTAAGCCATTTCAACTTATAAGGATAGGTACAACAATTCTAAATATAAATTATGTGAAATTCACTATTGATCCAGTTGTCGCATTATTATCAATAAGTCATTATATTATATAAATTAATGTAATTAAATTTTAAATCATTATAGTTAATTTTATGATTGATTTAGCACAGTACTAGATATCACTTGGAAATCTTAGTTTATTATTTCACAAAGCAGATCATTATTCTCAATAATTTATTTAAGGTAAGCTATTGTATAGGACTAATAAGTTGTTTCATGTTAAAATCATGTCACTAAATGCCTAAAAATAAGTCACTAAAATTATTAAATAAGTCACCAAACTTACTAAATCAATCATTTCTCTTACTAAATGGATCATTACACTTTCTAAATTAATCACTACACTTTTTAAATGAATCACTGCACTTCATAAAAGTGATATATATATATATATATATATATATATATATATATATATATATATATCATATTGATTAACCTAAATCACTATTTGAATATTATATCATGATTAATAATTTTTTTATATGGACCAATGAAACCCATTACTCTTAATAGCTATTTTAATATTAATAGTTGATATCAAAATAATTAGTAACTTATACTAGAATATCAAATATAACTATGAATATCTAGTATACCCTTTCTAGTGTTGTTGCGTAATCATTAATCTATTAGTTAATAGTTATAAAATAGTTATATCTAGATTACAATGATTTTACCACCTATATACGTATCTAAAATAAGATACTAGATTATCTAACTATCAAGTTGGGCTTAATTGATTTATATAAAATAGTTTTATCTAATATAACTATGATATTTTTAGTCTATTATAGTTATTCTAGTATAAATCAAACTATCAAAATATTATATGGTAATAATAATTTTTTTTATTTTTCTAATGCTTAAATATTTTGTTAGTGTTGTATACTATTTTTAATTCTTTTCCATAACTTATACACCATTATTTACCATATTGTTTCATTGCATATTTATAATTAAATCACTACTCAATTAAATACATAAGTTAAATTCATACCTTTACATGGTACACTATTTGAATGGACTCAAATCACTCCATTTCATAGTCTCCAAAGAATGACATTAATTATCTAACTACTCGATGACCTCTTAACCTTTATCCTCACCCCCTTTCTTTCATATTCCATAGTCCAATGATAAAGGGGTGTAGCTTAGCTTTAAATATTTTTCCATTTCCATGAAAATGTGCTCTCCAATTTCATTTTATTTTTAAATCTTGATTTCCTTTCTTTAAAGCTTGATATTTTCTCTTTTGTTTATTTTAATATTTATTCGCCATTTTGTTTTATTCTTGTTATTTTTTTATTCCTTATTTTTATATTTTATTTCTAATTACAATAATCCATAATTTTATTAATTAAGTTAGCTTTTCAATATTATGATAGTTTAATGTTAATTTAGTCAACAAATCTAAATCTAAATAAAATTATGAAAATCACATTTCCAAAGTATTTAATGCTCACACACAAATTATGAAAGATTAATTTCAAAAAACTATTTGACTACACTATCAAACCATGAGCAAATAATGATCTATTGCAATTACAAATAAACATGTTGTGCTAACCATTTATTATGTAGTCTAATAGCTACTAACTATTATGGTGTGTGTAGGGTTCTAACCAATTTCTCTATCATCCTCTGACATCTCCATCTATGTCACCCTCTCCTATTATGATCTCCCTCCATTATGCTCTAAGGGATGGGTTCTCTTCTATCAACCTCACAAGAAATAGGTAGTTAGCCCATATCAACATGACATATATTATAAAATATAACTAAATTAACAAATTAACATGATCTTAATGTAAACATATACACTAAAGCTAACTCATATCGATAAAATAATGTAACCTAAGAAATATCCTACCATCCTATAACAACATATAACTCATAGATTATCTAAAAATATCCAAATCTCAACTATAGATATATGTGGATATTCTAGTAAGTTTGCCTAGTAAGGAATCATGATGTTACATCCTTCCTCCATAAAACTAGTCATCATCCTAGATGACATTCATTAAAACATAAGTTTTAAATTAAAAACATTATCCAAGAGATAAATAACATAAAATAAAGTATCAAATCAATTAAATAAATGTGAAATTACATGTATAACTCATCGTAGATTTCTCAAGTTACACTATTCCTAGAGTATTTATCATACAAGACCTTATTATGTGACATATCTCTATTATGAAACCATGGTTCTCAAGTATTTATTACTCTGATTGGTTCTATCATGACCACTCTAGGGTCCAAAACTATCAAGACAAGCCTATATACTATAAGACTGACTACATTTATTACCTTCAAGGTTTCCACTTATCTCAATGAATTTCACTAACTTTCCAAAACCACATGAGATCATCACAAAAGCCAAAAACAAATGACAAGGGATAGTTTCAAAACAAATTTCACCCCCTTCACATATATCTCTAACTTGTAGAGTGTTTTTCTCATTCTGGAGAAAATTATTTATGGAGCCTAGTAAGAATAATGTATATAAGTAAATACCATCACTACTCCATGTAGCTCTTGATAAGTATAACATGTTAGTACCACCACTACTCCATGGAGCTCCTAACAAGCATGATGATGAATAGGAATTGAAAATATTACATTTCTAATGTATACAAAATTAAATAATAAACATTCCATCTTATACATGTGTATGACCATATGACTAAATTTGACAAGTCTATTTGTCAAATCCTAGATTCGACAAGTCTATATATTAGATGTAAACTTTAACTATTGAGTCAATTTTTGACAAATTAGGATCCACTGCTATCACTTATTATTCACAACACACAAAATTTGAAGGTTACTTTATTACTAATAAATATGTAATCAAATTTGAGAATTTCAATCCAATTGGTCAAACTATGGTATGGATATATTTTTCACAATACTTACCCAAACATCTTACACTACAAAAAACACCATCGAGACACTCGATAGACCAAATATTTAACACCTATAAGAGGATATAAATGCTCCTAAAGGTACACACTCAATGTACCACACACATTCATAATTCTCTTCTTTTGATAAATAGAAGGATGCAATCTTTTTATTGGACTCATTAGGTCCTAGATTCTAATCCACAACTCTAATACCACATGTAACAACCTTGATGGTTGATAACTAGAAATACATATTTTAAAAAAAATTATATGCATATACTATAAATAGATTTCACCATGATAATATAAATAATAATCATGTAAAATAATCTAAGATAACTAGGAATAAATCAGGATACATCATACATCACTAATTAGTATCATCATAAGAAACACATCATAATACAAACATAGAAATTAATTATAAATATATAGCTTTTACTAGTAAAATATACAATCACTATTGTCATTCCATAGTAAATAGATAATTCTATCTCTTCATGATAATGTTTCCAATAATAAATAAAATATTTTTTAATGTACATAAATAAGATATATGATTCCTTAGAGCATGAGTTCCCCTAACCCTCTAGTATCTATAGCAATCCTAAGTTTCATATCAATAATAGTAATGTTGTGGGGATTAAAAGCATCATCTGAGCAATTTTCCATACTAACCATAGACCAATGATCCCATACACTAATCCTATATATAAATGGACCTCCTTTCATAAATGAGTAGATAGTGATGGTGTAGTAATCCAGAGAGATAAGAAACTACCTATGTCCTATATGATTTCTAATTCTAAACATGTAGTGTATTGTATAAAATCCATTCTATTTCAAGATATTGCACAAACATTTAAATCACACTCATGAAATGATAACATCTCACAAAAAATACTTTGGCCAAATTTTTAAGAATAATAAATAATATTAATCTATTGATCAAAAAATATATATACATAACACTTGATTGGATTGCCTTCATCTACCATTGTGATGCTAGTAAGCCAAAAAAAACTATCTCACTCCTTACTTAACATCAACAATGTAATATTTATTGAACATAATTTAACCAAAATATTCAAAAAATTTACATCCTACTAATAACCATATCACATAACATGCTAAACATAAGATAATCAAGCATATATTTATTCTATCAAAAGTATGAATGAATCTTACATTATTTTCTATCCCATACTAGAAATAATGACTAAAATTTATACCACCTAGGTAAAATACACATTAAACTAAAAATTTTGAATTACCACAATTAGTTTCCAAACATATACACCCTATGATAACCCATATTATCATAGTATTTCATTTTAAGATGTAACTACTATTTTTCCACAATCAGTCATATAAAGTAGTCTTAAATATATGGAAACATAAGATTTTATTCAAATAACTAGATATAACATAGCAAGTCACAATTTACATCAAACTCAAAATATTCTATCCTATAATTCATTACACTCTCAATAGTTGTATACATGCATATATGAAGTCTTGCTAATTGTCATAAAACATGCTTTTCATAGTAATAACCAACACACATACATTTAATCCATCAAAAGTATGAGTGTATCTAGACATAATAATTATAGTTTGTACCCCCAAAATATAACATAGATTTAGACTATATTTCTCCAACATAATACACTCTATGACATCCCATAATATCATAGTTTATTGCATATGAGCACACTAGTCAATCTCAAACTATGAATCTTATAAGTTCAAGAATCAAATGTCTCTTAATCCTAAATAATAGCAAGCAATTACGGTTTATTCCAATTGGGCATAATCTATATATGGAATGCATACATCTATTTTCCCTAAGTATATATTACATTATATTATAAGTACTATTATCATAGTCTATTATTACACTATTCAATTTTAGCATCGTCATAATTCTCACAAAATCATATGCCTTCATTAAAATAGTTTGTTATATTTTAGGAGGCTATATACATAAGTAAATAGTATCCTATCCATCAAGAATATATAACTTAGTCTCTACAAATAAAATAATTATAACTTGAGAACATGCTTCATGATGCACTAATTTATGCTATATAAGCATAAGCATTTGTACATATTTATATACTCATTTAAGCATTGTACACATGTTTTCCATTCTATATTCATACTTAAATACATATAAGGATATGTTTCCCATATATATACCCTTGTTTATATATACTAAACTTAAAAACATCCAATCAATAGAAAAATAATGTAGCATTCATTTAGAATTTGATACAATGACTCTATATAATTTTAACGATTGTTATACCTTTCCTGATCATAAGATGCATTGATGATCTTTAGTGAGATAAGGGTTTCAACAAAGTAATACTTTCCCATAGTTTGTATCCTTATGAAAATAGATTTTCACCCTAATATATATATATATATATAGATATATATATATATATACATATATATATATATGTATATATTACACACACACACACACACACACATATATATATATATATGTATATACATATATATATATATATATACATAAATATATATATATATATATATATAGTAGGGTGAAAATCTATTCTCATAAGGATACAAACTATGGGAAAGTATTAGCTTGTTATATATATATATATATATAAATATAAAGTATTTTGGTTTGGGAAATTAGTTAATTTAGTATACTTCATTCATGTCATTACAATTTCCTTTCCCTTGGAAATCCCTTGACTCATTAATATTTATAATGTTTATAGGAACACTTCTATAAGATGTATACATATATGAGTATCTAATCCTTCCCCAATACTTAAAATTTATTTGACACCTATTCAAAGTAATTATATTCTTGACATGCCCTGAGTATTTGTACTCAACATTTTAAAACCAACATAAACTACAGTACATATATTTTTAGAGCTAATATGAAGGTTAAATAAATGATTAGAATTCTCATCACCATTAGTGAAGCATCAAATTTTGGACTGCAAGTGCAGTAAGTTTTGGGTATTCATACATGATAAATAATCTATATCCAACTTAGTAACTATACTAATTATAACTATATCTATACTCATAAATGTTTATTGTATTTATTTAGTGTAATATAAAACTATGTGCCCCACCTTATATTTACTATCATAATTTTTGGCATAGTTGTATATCAATAGTTAGCCATTATTCGATAATAGATATCTATAATCTTATGGCTTTATGAAATTCCATGCTATTTATTACCATTATCATTACAAATTCCTACATATGAGAAAGTCACTAAGTATCTCCTATTTACTATTTATATCAATAATTATCATTACAAATGTGTTATATCATTAAATTAAGTTACTCTGTGAACAATGTTTAACTCATCCAATATTAATTCATTGTATTTACAAGATTAGACACATTGAACAACTTGGGTGGCCATCAAACTCAAGGAAATAATAGAGTAATTCAGCACAAATTGACTGATGTGGGACATACATAAAATATTATACATTAATTATGCTCATGCACACTTTACCACTTATAATGATTTTCAAATTGATGCTTGATGTGAATGGAACTATTATTTTTATGCTAAGATTCATCCATTTTAACTTATAGGAATAGGTACATCAATTATAAATATAAATTATGTGAAATTCACTATTGATCTAGTTGCTACATGATTATCAATAAGTTGTATTATATAAATTGATGTAGCTAAACTATAAATAAATGCAGTTAATTATATTAATGCTTTAGAATAATACTAAATATCACTTGGAAATCCTAGCTTATTATTTCATAAAGTAGATCACTATTCTCAATAATTTATTCAAGGTAAATCACTACACAGGTCTAATAAATTACTTCATGCCTAAAATTGAATTGTAATTATTATGAAATAAGTCGTTGGACTTACTAAATTTATTACTTCTCGTACTAAATGGATTAATTCACTTTCTAAATGAATCACTACACTTTTATAATGAGTCATTACACTTTTTAAATTAATCATTGTACTTCAAAAAATCACTATATAGATAGATCATCCTAAATAACCTACATCACTATTTGAATATCAGATCATTAGTACTACTCTGGTATATGGACCAATGAAACTTATTCTTAATCATTATTTTGATATTAATAGTTGATAGAAAAATACTTAGTAACTTATACCAGAACATCTAATATAACTATGAATATATAGTATACCCTTTTTAGCACTATTTCATAATGATTAATTGATTAGTTAATAGTTATACAATAATTATATCAAGATTACTATGATTATAGCACCTGTGTACCTATCTATTATAAGATACTGAATTACTGAACTCTAGATTTAGGTTTAATTGATTAGTATATAATAGTTATATTAATATAGCTTTGATATTTATAGTCCATAATAGTTATTCTGGTATAAATCAAACTATCAAAATATTATGGACTAGTGCTAGATATTGTTATAGGACATTTGATTATCATAAGGTGTAATATTAAAATACTATGTGCTAATAATAATCGTTGATGTTGTTTCTGATGCTTAAATATTCTAGTATTGTTATATACTATTTTTAATTCCTTCACATAACTTAAAGGTCATTTTTTACCATCTTATTTTGTTACATGCTTATAATTAAATTGCTACTCAAGTAAATACGTAATTCAAATTTATACCTTTGCATGTTACATTATTTGAATTGACTTAAAGAATGGCATCAATTATCTAACTACTCAGTGACCTCTTGAGTTCTCTCCTCACCCCCTCTTCTTTCATATTCCATATCCTAATGATAAAGGGTCATAAAATATATTTAAATATTTTTCCCTTTCCATGAAAATGTGCTTTCTACTTTGTTTTTATTTTATTTTTAAATCCTAATATCCTTTCTTTAAAGCTTGATATTTTATTTTTTATTTATTTTAATATTTCTTCCCCTTTTTCTTGTATTCTTGTTATTTTTTTTTATTACTTATTTTTATATTTTATTTATAGTTACAATATTCCATAATTTCATTAAATTAAGTTATATTTTCAATATCATGATAGTTTAATGATAATCATGTCAACAAATCTAAATTTAATTCTAATTATGAAAATCATATTTATAAAATCATTTAATGGTCACACACACAAAGCATGAAAGATAAATTCCATAACACCATTTTAATATGTTATAAAAAACATGAATAAACAACTATTTAATGCATGTAGAAATAAACATATTGTTATAACCATTTATTATACAATGTAACTGGTGCTACCTACTATGGTGTGTGTAGGGTTATATCCATTTTCTCTATCATCCTTTGAAATCTCCATCTAAATCACCCTCTTCAATGATTCTCTCCCTCCATCATGCTTTGAGGGATGAGTTATCCTACATCAACCTCAAAATAAGCAAGTAGTTATCCCATATTAGCATGATATACATAGATCATAAAATATATTTGAAATAACAAATTAACATTCTCATAATATAAACATATAAACTATAAATAATAATAATGAAATAATGTAACCTAATAAATATCCTACTATCTTATAACAACATATATCTCAAACCTTAGTTTAAAATAGCCAAATCTAAATTTGTCAACTATAGATATCTATAGATAATCTAGTAAGTTTGTCTAGTGAGGAAAAAGGATGTAAAAATGAACAATTTAAAGAATATGTTTTACAATGCTTCATCTCAAAATCACACACACACACACACACACACACACACACACACACACACACACACTATTGAGATAAAATTGAAATATATACAGTGATATGACAATAATGAAATAAAATGGAGAGAAATAAAGGTAAAAAATACGTCCAGATAACACGTATCTCTTTCTATAATAAATATGTGAAATAGACTTTTTAGGAATTACTCTAAAATTTTTAATCATTAGAAGATCACTAAAAGATATTGAAAGGGTTTTTTTGACATTTATAGTAGCATGGTTCACATAGCATCAATGTAATCATTCTTATGGTCAATTTTAATTTTTTATTGTAAAATTTACTATAATCACATTGATTTAATATGACATTGATTGTTTATTGGAAAATATACATTACTTACACATTTACCAATTTTTTTAAAATAAGCAAAGTATATGCATAACATTACTCAAATGTTTCATCATTCCTTCCCTATGTAAGTGTAGGTACATCATTCAATTACAATTTTTTAACTTTGTTGAATGCATGAAATCATATCAAATATGAAAAAAATAGGGTAATTATGAAGACACCTAATTTTGGTACAAGGTTTATTATTAGATTTTTTTTAGTTTAATTTTGTGTATGTGGATCATTGGTTTGAATTGGGGTATTATTAAAAATTTCTTATGTTTTATTCTATTATGTGGGGTCCTTTATTTTTCCCTTTGTTTTATTTTTATCTTTTATTTATTTCTATTTATGTTTGGAGGCCTCCTATTTTCATTTATTTTTTGTCTTCTATATTTTTATCTCTTTAGATCAATTCAATTTATTATTGAATGTGCTCCATACACATTCATAGGCCCACCAAATTTGTTATTTTTTGTGGGACCTTATTCCTTCCTTTTTTGTCTTTCAATGTTTAGATATGTTATTACCATTTCTTTCATTTTTTCTTTGTTATATTTCACACTAATAAGTTTCATATTTATAACATAATCTTCTAATTGCATCTTATGTCAAAATAAGGATTAATAAACTTCCATGTAGTTGAAACACACTTAAGGAGATAAGGTGGATATCTTATTCTCATAATTCCATCTAAACTATATAATAACTAAATTTACTATGATTCTCTGCATGTGGGATATGTATTTGTAACAAATTAATTTGGTTGTATATCAAAACTAACCCTTTCCTTTAGCTACAACTCTTAAAAATTGTTTGTGTGAATTATGTTAAATATAAATAATAAGATAAGTCACACATTCATACATAAAAAAATAGTCAACTGATCATTTGATCATGCTTAAAAAATAAAAACACATAATCTTATAAAGTTTTATAACTTAGAAAGTAGTTCAAGATGGATTTAGTTATTGAGAATATAATTAGTGTCTCTATAGGTTCAAATTTGGT
>JARHVA010009142.1:65000-115000 GCA_037957365.1 Torreya grandis | reverse complement strand
GAGGCAATTTATTCACATTTCATAGAATCTATAACAAATCCAAAAAGCATGGGACTTTATATGATTTTAACATGGTATCAAATATTTGTTAAGATTGATTTTATTGCATTGATGATTTCCAATATTCAAAATCATCTCCTATTTAACTTCATAGGTTTTATTTCAAAGTTACATTAGAGTGACCTGATTGGTTTCACTAATTTTGGATATTTATTAAAAAAAATCATCCATTCCATTACATGAAAAAACATCTAATAAAATAAATTTTTATTTTCATATCATAATAAATAAAGCTATATTTTTAATTAATGGAGATGTAAATTTTATATTTTTCTATGCAATTTTTTTCCAGTCATCTCTGCTTTATGTAATTTTTTAATTTATTTTCTTTTAAAAGTGGGGAAAAAGTAAAATTTTCATAGTTTAAAAAAAAATTTACAAATTTTTATATAGGATGGCTTGCTCTGAGTGGCCTTGCCTCATGCATGGGTATAATTTTGTCTCTATATTATGTTATATATTACACATGAAGGTAAGCATTTTAGTTAATTTTAGCTTACATTTTGGAAAGGAAGAATAAATTAGATATGTGTATGGTTGAAAAACCTATTTGGTTATGTGCACATTGAATCATATGATTATGAAGCACTTATCTTTGACTTTAGAGGATGACCTAAAAATAAGACATCATTTAATCAAATGGTTGGTAAGATAGATAGATGAGTGGATTGTCTAGCACTAGATAGATCCCAGAAGCAAGAGCTTCATTAGGGGCCATCAATCCACACATTCTAAATAATTAAGTGTATAAAATAGAATAGAAATTACTTGCATCAATGATCAAAAATGTATTTAAATTGAACACAAGAAATTATTGTTAAAGAAATAGACTAAAAATGTCTAATATAGCAGTAAATAAATCAATACTATTGGTAAATATCTCAAGTCTATTTCATAAAATCAGGGAGGAGTCTATGAATAGACAGGGACATAGAAAATTAGATTGAGATGAAGGTAGGTAGGTGGAAATAACTTTTTATTTCTTGTCACAGTGGCCATCATTGGTTAAGATGACCATCAGTAGTTAAGGTGATCATCGATGGTCAAACTAACCATCGACAGTTGGGAAAACCTTTGATGGTTGGGACAACCATCAATGGTTATTGTGTGTAGGTCTAGGTTGGTAAATAGTTCATTAACAATATCACAAGGTTTGAATCCAAGAGATGGTTAGGTGTTGGGTTGAGTGAGAAAATTAAACAAAATAATTGAATAGTTAGAAAGCAAATACTTATCTTGAAAAAGGCCTATCACATGGGTGCTTAAGGTGGTTGACTCATTGGTGGAGTTTGACATAATTTTAGTAGAGTAACAATATATGGAAATTTGCTAGAGATATGATGGAGAGTTGGCTCTCTGATGTGATGGCTAGATTGTTGATGACAATTGATTTTCAAAACAAAAGAAATATGGATACACAATCTATTGATAACAATTATCAATCCATTTTACTTCCCTACTCCTCTCTTCTTATAGGAAAGGAAAGATAGTTGTAATAAGATGTTAACTGGGCCTTATAATTTTAACTCACTCATGCAATGGCTTGCATTTGGATTAAGATAAGATATTTTGACAAAAGTAAGGTGAGTGGCTTACATATTGATGGTTAAGGAGGTGCACCCTGACCATTGATAGTCAAGGTAACTGTCGATGGTCATCCTAACCATTAGTGGCCAAGGTTGAAGGGTCAAAGTGGGTAAAAGGTTGGTTAAGCTAGTTTGGTCAAACTCACTTAGGTTAGGTTTGATTATAGGTTAAAGGGTTAGATTGGTCCCAAGGGGGGTCTTAAGGTGGTCTAGGGTATCTTTGACATTTGGAATTATGGTGTATAGATTTATGATTTATATATTTTACCCCTTTTTATTATATAGATTTGAATCAATAACTTGTAAAACAAAAACAAATTGTTATTTGAAGGTTTGATTGTCTCGAGTATGGGAGGAGGTGTTCCCCCAAAAATTTGGAATGGATGATGTAAAATAGAATTAGGTGTGGGTTTGATAAGGTGGGGGAAGGTGATGATGAAGGTGGATGTCATCATGGTGAGTGATAGGATGGGTATTAAAGCATAAACAAGCATGAAAAGTGAATCAAAGGGTCTAATAGCCAATATTGCACATAGACTAGGTTGTCATAGTTGGTAAAAATAAAGGATGGTGGTAGAAAGAAAAATACTAAATGGACTACATGACCATAATTAGGTATGGAATCTGGGAACACTCACAAGTCTCCTAAGGTATGTCTATGTTTTGATGGGTATCTAAGGTAAGAATTACTCCCAATGAAAACATAAATGGGTCAAGTGTCATAGGTATATGAGGTAGGAAGTTCTCCTAAAAAGACACAAGTGGGTTAGGTAAGCATGAGGGGTAAAAAGTTCAAAAAGTTTTGAACATGGAAATATTGTTGCATAGTTAAAGGACTAGGCAAAAGTCATCACAAAATACACTCTAGATGTGCTGAAATGGACCAATGGAAAGATGATGAGGTGGTGAAGGTTGGTGGAGAAGGTGGTCTCCATGGGTGGTTTAAAGAATTGGTGTTACTTAAAAAAAGGTCTACTTAAAGGTGGAAGCAAAAATGTGAGAATCATGATCAGCGACAATTAGTGTGCTCAATGGCGACCATCGATGATTAGGGTAAAAACTCTAATATCCCATGGGTCAAAACTAAAAATAGAATTAATTTTGACTCATTGTAACTTTTTGACTTTAGAGGTAAGGTCTCCTGTCATGTTGTGGTGAAAGTGAGTGCTGATGGTTATTATTTTTTAGTGGGTGAGATATTGTTGAGGTAGACCAAGGGGACCTCAAGGACTCGCAAGGATGCAGGCAACACATGGATGCAAATGAAGATGGGTAGGTCTATGGATAACTCTATGGTGGTAGTCACAAAATGAGGTTGGGTATACACTTAATTTGATAAGTTATCTTGAGTTTTTAGAATTGCATTAGGGTTTGAGGGTGGATTGAGTGTTTATACCCTAGTTAAGGATTTTGGGGAATTTGGGTAAGTTTGCGAATGAATGGGGAAATTGATTAAGTGGGTAGGTGAATTGAGGTAGGTAGGTACCTTAGGTTAGTAAGGTAGGAAGTGTTGGTTGTTATTTAGTTATTCTAGGATAGGGTAGGTTTTATGTGTTCCATTTGTGAAACACACACAATGACCATTGATGATTTAGTATGACCATCGATGACCAATACCCATAAAAACAAGTACCATTGTGATGACACCAAGGTAGTGGGTAGTATTTGTAGTTGGATAGGTACCAAGACCTAATGGTGTACTAGGAGATAGTGGTCCCCCACGGGCATAGCTATGACATAGCTTGGAGATATATATGTTTATATTATTATTGTATATAATTTTTATTTTGACCTATGAACTCATGCAGTGAGATGTATATTGAGAGAGAGAGAGAGAGAGAGAGAGAGAGAGATGAGAGAGAGAGAGAGAGAGAGAGAGAGAGAGAGAGAGAGAGAGAGAGAGAGAGAGAGACATGTCTATCTACCTATACACATTATTACATTATTTGACTCACAAGATATATATATATATATATATATATATATATATATATATATATATATATATATATATATATATATATATATGATCCTTATTTATTATTTATGCTCATGGTGTATGATTTGCATTGATGATTAATGCTTATGATGTGATGCTTATATTATTTATGGATTATGCCTATGTTATGGATGCTAGCCACTGATGTAGACTCACCTAGCTACGAAAAAGATGGCTTTTATTTATGGAGACACTTCTTGTTCACTTATTACATGATAATATTTAATGAGTATATTCTTCATTATTTAGGGTTATACATGTGGTTAAAAATGGTTGATTGTTTTGTCACTCATGGGTGTTATGGTTTTATTATACTTGTCATGGTTATGGTTATGGTTATGGTTATGTGTTTTCTTATGACACATGTGCATATAATTTGTTGTTAATTTGTTTTTATGGTAGACCAAATGAGGTAGTTTAATTAACAACACTATATAGGAAGATAAAGAATATAATTAAAACACAAAAATCATAATGAAAATATGAACTAGTCATGAGAGGATAAGAATAGGGTATGATGATTTTTTGACAAGGACTCTCACATAACTGAAGTTGGATTAGCTTAATGAACATAAGCCCTTAAAATGCTTTGCATTAACATTTGTTAGTTGGTAAAAAGGTGTTTTTATCACATAATTCTATGTAAGCTCAAAATACCCTGCCTATACTGTATAAAGGGGATATAGATGAAAAATGGAACATTCTTATGACACTAGAATGCCTCTTCTATAAGTTTTCAAAGATTTAATATAAATAATTTTATGTCATACAAAGAGTAGACTAATCAATGTTTGAAGTCTACTCATGAAAACCGATTTTGATTTCCACCTTATTCTATTATGTGAGATATAATTATGGATATCAAAATTAGTTTGATTTTGTTGTGATTTTTAAAATTGGTCTTTTTAGTTTTTGATGTATATGGGAAGATGATCGATGTGAGAAGCTTCCTAGAAATTGTTCTGATTTTGAAAAATGCTTTACTCAACCATCCTTCAAGGGAGTAGTCTAAGTTTATTTTCTTTGTTTAAGGATTTATGATATATATCCTTCAAGAGAATAGTCTACCTTATATTTATGAAATTATACTATGCTTATACAACTATCCTTTAAGGGATCAGTCTATGAATGCTAGGAATGACCCATGATTGTTATTGATTTGGATTGTACTTGTTACTTATTTGATTTTTTATTGACATAGACTTGCTTATATAAGATTAAAGGCTCACCTTTATGAAGGCAAAACTAGAAACACAAAAGGTTGATTAGGTGTAAAGAGAGTTTGATGAAAATGATCATGTGAATCCATCTAAAAAAAGAGAAAATAGTACCATGAAAATCATGTCATGGGTAGATTCATGGTACCCATTACTCAAGATTAGGATATGACTATGATGGATAATCACATGATTTAATTTTAATTAGTTACCCCTAAAATAGGTTGATGAATGTGGTTGAAAATAAGGGATGAGCTTAAGTTAAAATAAAAGGTGGACTTGATGTTTCTTAATAAAAGAATGGATGTAGATGTGAATAATTAAGGGGCTCAGGTTCTGGGTTGCCTTCTAGAGAAGATAGCTAGTAATCTCCTGATCCATACTTATGGGTTATGATATAGGGTCTAAACCAATTGAAATCAAACTTTACCTACTTATTTTTCTCCATATTGGTGACATTCTAATTTTCCATTAGTAAGAGGTCTCTGATGTTGAATTCTCACAGTTTAAGGTGTTTCTTATAGGCACACTTGACATGTTCTTGATAGACATGAGGATAGGTAAGGGATTATAAGTAATTCTTGTCAAGTATCTCAATATGAGATAAATGGTTTTGATGCTAACCATCCTTAGTAATTATATTTTACAAAGATATGTGAAGAGATGGGATTTAGACCTCGAGAGGCAAGACTACCTTTACGCCAAATATAAAATAAAATGGGTTATCACTTATAGGGGTTATAATTCTAGTGAAATATAACCATAAGGTGAAGGGGATGTGAAAATACCAATCCTAACTAGATGGATTGACCATTCTAGTTAGCATGTTGTTAAGAGTTTTGTTAGAGGCTTCGACCTACCTATTCACCTGAGGGAGATAGGGTGAGGAGAATCTTAAATTAATGCCAAAAGCATCACATAGACCTTAGACTTGCATGTTTTGAAAATAATTACCATTATTAGTTATAATTTGGTAAGGAATACCAAAATTATAGATGATATGATGGTTGATAAAATTGACAATCCTTTCTACCTTGGTTCAAACTAGAGGAATAGCCTTTACCCACATGGTAAAATATTAGATCATGGTGATGATAGAATGGTGTCACTATGAAAAATGGGGATTAATTTCACCAATAAGGTCTAGAACCCATTATGAGAAGGGATAAAACTTAGTAAAAACATGAAGAGTATGTCTAGGTGTGTGGTGCAAATTGGTATGTTGTTAACACTTATCACACATTTTCACATATTCAAAATAGTTTTTATTAAGGGTAGTCTAGTAATATCCAATGTGAAGGATGAGTTTAGTTACAACAAGGCCATTAAAGTGTCCCCCATAAATACCATAATGCATTTCCTTGATAGTATGAGAGGCTTCATGACTGCATAGGCAATAGAAAAAGATACCATCAAAGTTGTATTATAAATAATTCCTCCCATAATGGTATAGCATGAGGTACTCTAGATAAACACTATTAAAGCAATATTATAAAGGCCATAAGGAATGATGGTAAGATTAAGGTAGATGAAGGTCTATTGATACTAAAGAGTTAGGTTGTGTCTCTTCCAAATTAAAAATGGTGGCAGAATTAGATTTGACATTGGAATTCTAGGTAAGTTTGTGGATAATGATAGGTATGTTAGAGTTAGATGGTGTAGATTAGATCTAAGAGGAAATAGAAGCCATAGTGTTGGATGTGGTAATGTTCAAATGATGCTAATATTTCATCAAATATTTGTTTGTACTATTATAAATTATCATTCTCACACTAGTATGAGCCATTAATTTGATTAACCATAGGTTGGGAGTCACCAAAGATGTTGATTATTTTGACTCTTAGTGATAGGGTAGTTTGAAGGCCTATAACTAGGGATTCGTACTCATCCATATTGTTGGTACATTTATTATAAAGCTTAAAGGACAAAGGGAGAGGTTCACCATCAAAGGGAATAAGGATGATACTAGATCCCCCACCACATTAACACTTTGATCCATCAAATAAAATGGTGAATTGAAAGGTGAAGTCCACCTGAGAAAAGGTCATGATGGACTCATCAGGGAACTCAAGAGGAGGAGGTTAGTTTTATACTAATGGTGATTTGGCTAATTGGTCAATATCAACTTACCCCTTAATTTAATTTTTCTAAAGTATTTCAAGTTCAAACTCTACTAAAATCATGAGCCACATGGCCATGCATTGGTTTTGGTATGGCTTGGAGTGCATGTACTTAAGTGGGTCAATATTGGTTATGACATAGGTTTTATGGTTAAGAAGGTAGGGATGAATTTTCATGTCCATGAAGACTAAAGCTAACAAAAACTTCTAAGTATGGGTATATCGAGTCTCGTACTCTACAAGAATGTAGATAATATAATAGATGGTTTGATCTTATTATTGATCATCTTGATGAGCAATCATTGACCGTAGGGAGTGATCAATGGTAGAGATATAAAGGTAGAAAGGTTGGTCATCCTTGAGAGGAGTGAGGAAAGTAGAGACAAAAGGTAATTTTTGAGTGAATTAAAGGCCTTTTAATAGTCACTATTCCACTTGAAATAGACATCCTTCTTTAGAAGGTGATGGAAGGATTGACATCGGCCCAAAAGCTAGGAGATAAAGTGATGAATGGATTGAAGATTCCCCTATAAACTATGTTGTTGCTTAAGGGTGACTAGAGTAATCATGTCAAGGATTGCTTTTATCTTGGTGGGATTTAATTAAATTCCACAAAGGGAGATGATAAAGCTAAATATCTTTCTTGACAGGACCCCAAAAATGCATTTTTGGGGATTCAGCTAGACATGGTAATGGATAAGCCACTCAAAGATGATATTAAAAATTGATAAATGATCCCTTCAAATTTTGGATTTTCTAAGAATGTCATCCACATAGTCCTCTATAATATTATGGATAAGGTCATGGAAAATGTAGGTCATGTCATGTTAGTAAGTTGTATTGACATTGTTTAACTCAAAAGGCATGACTCTATAACAAAATTTCCCCCATGGGGTGGTAAAGGTGGTCTTGTGCTGATATTTAATGGAAATTAGGATCTTATTGTAACCTAAAAATCCATCCATGAACGATAGCATCTCATGGCTAGTTTTAAGATCAACTAGTTGGTCAATGCTTAGTAGAGAAAAGTCATCTTTGGGTCAAGCAATGTTGAGGTCATGAAAGTACACATAAATGCATAGTCCCCCTATATCTTTGGTGACTAGTATTAAATTTGAGAACCATTAGGGATATTTAATAGGTTAAATTAAATTGATAGATATGAGATGTTAAAGCTCTTCTTTGATGATAAGGGATATGTGAGGGTGTATGCATTAAAACTTTTACTTGATAGGCTTGGCATCATGGTGGGTGAATATTTTATGGGTAAATATTGTGGGGTCAATTCCAGACAAGTTTCTATAATAACAAGTAAATGTGATGCTGGAAGAATGAGGGGAAATCCTAAAGTTATTTGGTATTTAATGAATGGCCAATTTTGACCATATGGGGGCTTTATAAGTACCAAATTTGATATCCATAGTGGATTCATTCAACATGGTCAAAGTCTCAAGAGGAAGGGATTTATAGATGGAAGAATATGGGGCACTAAGTTAGGTGAGAATATAATCATCCTAGTACAGGATAGTATTAATGGTAGGGGAATCATCTCATATCATCTTAAGATGAATCAAAGTGATAGTTACAGTTTTCCCCGCCTTTTGATAAGTCAAGGGTCTGAGGTTGATCATATTGATGAAAAAAAGATAGGTTAGATGGTGTTATCACCCTAACATGCAAGCAGAGGAGAGGTTGATGAAGAAGGGGTATCTTCCTCAGTAATGGTGATGGTAGGTGATTTTATTTGATTCTTATTGGGTAAGATGAAACTGAGGCCATGTTTATCATGGGGATTTATATTTTTCAAAAATAACTCATGTGGGACATTCTCATATAGTTTAACACAAAATCCCTTCCAAGCACACCTACGAAGGTATGTCTTGGCAAACATTGGTTTATCTAAGTAAAAGAAATTAGTGGTAAATAGACAAGGTGAAAGAGAGGTGGTGAAAGTTCCAATTTTTTTGTCAAATCCCCCATAAAAAAAAATGGGTTTGACAATGTGAAGGCTCAAAGGGAATAATTTTTTAGGCATTGGGGTCATACCCAGGTTGGTTAGTAAGTTTCCCATACTTGTAAAGAGAAAGGAAGGTGTCAATGGTAAGGAGGTGATACTCCCCTAGTGAAAGGTGAAAAAATGTTGATTCTAAAGGTTATGAGGTAGGGATCTGATCAAAGGGGATGCATGACTTAGTCAATGGCTCATTGGTAGGAGGAGTTAATTCCTCTTTTATGGTGGAGGTCTTATCCTTGGTTAAGGAGGGTGTGATATATGGATGTAAGAGGACATCATTAAGTTAGTAGGTCATGTTACATGTTGAGAAGGGGCTTGGCTCAGCTTAGATGGTGATGACCTATCATTTGTGTTCAAATTTAATGTAATGATGTAGGGTAGAGGAGATGCAACCCATGGATCAGATTCAATTTCTTCCTAGCAAAACATTGTATTAAAATTCACCTTCCACTATATATAAGAGTTTAAGAAGTGTGAAATCTCTTACATGGATATGAAAGATAACCATTCCAAGGTTAGTGGTCATGGTGTCATTAAAATAGCATAGGAAGACTAGGTTTTGGACATGAAATTATCTGGAAGGTTAAGTTGGTTATAGGCATTAGATGAAATAATGTTAATACTAGCTCTCCCATCAATCATGACCTATTTAATTCATGTTTAGTTGATGTAAGAAATAACAAAGAGAGGGGGATCTAGGTCATCTAGATGGATATAAGGTATGTACAAATCCTTAAAGCTAAAAAGGTTAGAAATTTGAAAAGCATCAACAAAGGCTACTAGAGGTTGAGGGTCTTCAAGTTGGACCTTTGTTGATTACAATGACTTTATCATTACATAGAGATGATTAGGTGAAGTGGTAATAAACTCATATAATATCATATTTTCTAGGGTTTGGTGGAGTTATTTACATATCACTCTCCTAATGGACTCTAAGGGGTTGGATTGGGAGGTACCCAAGATAGATACCTTGGGTTTGGGTGAAGGTGAAGATTTTTTGGGTAGGGTTTGGTTAGGAGGTAGAAGGTGGGTATGTTCATAGGATGGACACTTTAGCCATCCCCTTATCCCTCTATTATACTCTTTTGACCACATGAATGGTATGGATAGAGGGAGAAATTGGGGTAGGAGATTAGTCAAGATCTTCATCACTCTGAGGCAAGAGTGGAGGAGTAGGTAGGCATTGGGTAGAGGGTGATATTGTTGTTTGGATTGGTATAGGGATCATGGGAGGTTAATCTATTAATATATATTCCTCATCATAGATTTGGTGTATAATGGTTTGGAAAGGTTTATAGCTTTTTGTGTCATACCCTAGTGTCTTATGATAGGATCACACTTGGTGGTCATTATACCAAGTATGTTTTGAACTAAGAGGTTAAAAAGGTCTGATAGGAGGTATATTCAAACAATAATCTTGAAATAACTATTAGAAAATTGTATATTAGGCCTTAGTTAAAGGTGGAGAAGGTATATGGGTTTTAGTTTTAGTTGGTAAGGTGGAAGTTCTTTTGGTAGTGGGTTTTGTGATGGAAGGTTTAGGTAAGGTATTGTATTTTGTTGGTGGTATTGATTTTGGTAAGGTGGAGGTTGAGAAAGTAGATATATGAGGGTTTAGTATAGGTATCTTGGTTATTGATGGTTCTTTAAAAATAGGTGTGTCTAAAAGTAAGTGTGTTGGTGTAACTAACAATGGTGGTTGGGTCTTGGTTAGGATAAATAATTTCTTAATAAAAGTGGAGGGATGAGGAAAAATGATAGAGGGTAAGGTGAATATAGGTAGGAGATTAACTCTCTATCCTTTTGGTATCTCTACTCTCTTTTTTGATTTTGGTAGGCACTTGGTTGTTGGGTTTGATGAGGTAAGCTCCACCTTCATAGATGGGTGATTAAGATTATATTGAGGGAGGGTACCAAGGTTATTGGTTGGTTTAGAAAATTTGGTTAGAGAAGGTGATTTGGTTTCTTTTTATTCAGGTGCTTTGGATGGCTTAGAAATTATAGTGTTGGTAGAATTTGTTATTGGTGTGGTTAGTAGTGTAGGTGTTTAGATAGTGAAAGTGGTGGGTTGGTCTAATAAAGGTATGGTTGGAGGTTCTTTCTTGGTGATATATAGTAAACATAATTGTTCCCAAAAGGTGGCTTGATCGATGTTAGCATGAGAGTGAAACTCTAGTTTTTGGACTAACCTAGAGAATGGTTTGTAAGTTGGTTTTATTCCTAAGATAGTGGGCGTAAAAGATAAGTCCATAGGTTGAGATAGAGGGGTGGTAACCTCATATTTTTCCTCAATAAAAGTATTCAAGGTTTGAATGGATGACTCTTCTATGGGAGGTGCGGACATGGGGGATTCTTATTTGGGTATGATATCCAAAGGGGTAATATGTTGCTTGGTGGTTAATGGAGAAGGTAACATGGGTGTTTGTTCTAGTATGTTAGTTGAAAAAGGGGTTGATGGCTCCATTACCATAATAAGTAGAGGAGGATAAATGGGTGATTCCTTAGTTTGGGTTTCCAAAAGATGAAAAGGTAACTCCACCACCTTAATAAGTGCATAGGGTGAAGAATAGATAGGTTGGTTAGTAGGTTTTTTAGAAATGAGCATGCCAAGAACCATGTTAATAGTATGGGTATCGTGAGAGAACTAAACCATGTTTCTCTCATTTTTGATAGGTGCATGATCAAGGAAAGGCTACCTAAAGATATAAAGGGAATGTTTTTGAGATACATTAGGGTTATCCAAAACAAGGTTTCCCTTATTAATGAGAGATTGGATAATGCTCTTGAAGGTGTTGCACCTACTAACATCATGCCCTATCACTAAGTGTAAGGAACATAGATCATTCTCATTATACCAACTAGGTGTTGGATGAGAAGAATCAAATTTGTAAGGTGGTTTGATAGGAAGAATCTATATGATATTAAATTTCATTATTTTCTTTAAGATCAAAGTATATGACTCTTTAAGTGGAGTAAATTTATTTTGGGTATTTTAGTTTTGGTTTCTCATGTTTTAATTTGAAGAACTAGAGGAATTTGGTTGGTTGGTATATGATGGGGAAGGGGATTTAAGGAAAACCATGTTCATATTTACATTTATTTTGGTCCTATTATTAGGTTGGTTATTCAATTTGGAGGAGGAAGCCTCATTGATTTTGTAGGTAGAGTTCTTGTTTTTTAGTTTTAACTTTCCTTCATCAATGGATCTATTCTCTAATTTACGTGTCATGGTAAAATTTTCATTAAAGGTTTGGAAGCTCTAGATACACAGTGTAGAGGATATATTCTTAGCACATTCCTAAGAAAATAACTCCATGAGTGTGGGTTGAGGTAGGGAAAAAGAGAGTTAGATCATTAGGATCCATCAATGAGCTAAAAAATTGTCAATATATTCATCATCAAACTAACAAATAGAGTATAGGTCAATGATACAAACCTTCTTAGAGATATTTATCAAAAAATGGTCTAAGAAAATTTGAGCCAATTGGGTGAAGGAGAAGATTGAATGCTTGGTTAAATAACTATACTAGTCTAATTTTAGTCTTAATAAAGACATATTAAAAGTGTGAAGAAGGAGGTCATCATCATAGGCAATCAAATAAAATGAATTATTGAAACCCTAAGTTGTTGTTGAGGATAATCCTTACTCTAAAACTTGGATATCTTGGTAAGTTCCCATTGATGGGTAATGGTTTCATTACAAATCTATTCATAGGATAGGAAATTGTGATCCCTGTAGATGGATGACTCTAGAGTTGTCATCTTGTCCATGAGCATCTTCATTAGGTCTATTTAGGGTGGTGCATATGAAGGGTTTTAAGGTACATACTATGGTTGAGGTTGAGTAACATATTGGTAATTTTTTATATGTTGAGAAGTTACCACATATGGGTAAGTGGTCATATGTGGTTGGGTAGAAGCCACATATGAATATGTGGTCACTGTTGGTTAGGTAGAGGGTATTTATTGAAAAGTGGGAGTGGGTGCTTGGTTTTGAGCTAAAGGATAAGAGGTAAACTTGATAGTGATAGGTAGTAAGGTATTGGTGTTACTATGCTTTGAAGTAGAGTAAAGGTATCCAAAATAATGGCAGTGGTGGTGGTAGTAGGTAATTCAATAGTAATTGGGGTATGGGTATGTAAAAGTTAGGTGGTGGTCATGTTGGAAGCATTTTTAGTTAGGCTGGGAGGTGTTTAGGTGTTACAAAGTTATGTTGGTCAGTTTTCCATGGTTGTGTCAGATGGGTTTCCAACTAAGGTAGATGCCTGAGTAGCTAATAATTTGGTGGTAATAGAGATAATAGAAGAGTTACCTAGAAATATTAATGGCATGCCATATGGTGGATTAATAGGTGGTGCCAAAATGGGTTTATGGTGAGCTAATATGCTAACATAATGTTTCAAAGCTACCAAGTTATTACCCAAAAAGGAAACAAAATCTAGGTCACCTTGGGAGACTATATGAGGCACACTAGAAGCATTAAAATGATGAGGAAAACTCTCAACATTTAAGATATACTCCATGGATGAAGAGGTAGAGGAAACTAGATAATCTATAGATGGGTCCTAACTTGTTAAGTGTCTTCATTGTTGATGAGTAAGAACCATGCAAGTAGGATGAGAGGAAAACATAAATAATCTTACAACTCAAACAAAGAGAAAGTAGTAAAATGATCAAGGAAATCCAACACATACTAGAGTACATTAAAATATTATGGTTAATTTTAATCTCACTTTTGGCTTATACCTTAAGTAATGAGAATAAATGATAGAAGTTCGTTTGTAGGCCAAGTACTATAGAAGAAATATATGGTTAGTTTAAGGTTTTTTAGGTGTTTAAATATATATATATATATATATATATATATATATATATATATATATATATATATATATATATATATATATATATATATTAGGAATAAATATGTGGCTTGGTATTGGGGCCTACCCCCTCACTTCACACATTACAATGATAAGGGTGTTGGATGCTTAGCCAATATATATTGACTTCCAAAATTTATACCCAAATAGAGAGCTGATTTAGTTCTCCCCTTGGTAATGACCTCCAAGTAGGATAATAAAGAAAGGTTAAGGTTGCCACTAGGTGATGAAATCCTAGTTGGGCCTTACTTTAAGTGTGTTTTATGTTTAATTTATGAAGGTGGTGTAGTTTAGTGTGAGCAATAAAAGTGATGCTATGATAAAATTATTATGTTTAAATTGAAAGTGATCTAAAATTAGAGGCAAGCAATAGATGCACTTGATTTTAAACCCAAAAGAAATTTTTGTTTTTTTAATGAGCATAAATAGGGAAGAGAGCATACATATTTAAAGAAGAGAAACCTAATGTAAAGACTCAAGGTCCCACAAGGTGAACCAGAATGTTTCAATGAATTTTATCTTATATTTTGGAAAGGAAGAAGAAGAAAAAAGATATGGGTATGGTTAAAAAACCTATTTGGTTGTGTGTGCATTGAATTATATGATTGTGAAGAAATCATCTTTGGATTGGGAGGATGATCTAAAAAAATATAGTACTAAAGAAAATGGTTTTTTAGATATATATATATATATATATATATATATATATATATATATGAGTGGATTACCTAGTTTTAGCTAGATCTTAGAATCAAGAGCTTCCTCAGGGGCTATTAATCCACACATTTTAAACAATTAAGTTTATAAAATAGAATAGAAAATACTTGCATCAATGATAAAAAGGTATTGAAATTAAACATAATAAATTCTTACTAAAAAATAGAGTAAAAATGACTAATATAGCAATAAACAAATCAATACTAGTGATAAATGGCTCAAATATATTTCAAAAAAAATTAGGTAGGGGTGTGGGAATAGGCAATGACATAGAAAATTAGATTGGGCTAAGGGTAGGTAGGTGGAAATAACTTGTTATTATTTATTCCCATAGTGACCATCATTGGTTGGGATGACCATTGGCAGCTAAGGTGATAGTAGATTGTCAAGATGATCATCAATGGTTGGGTAGACAATAAATAGTTGGGATAATCATCGATGGTTACTATGTGTAGGTTTGGGTTTGTAAATAGCTAATTGATAGTATCACAAGGTTAGATTTTGGGAGATGGGTAGGTGTTATACTGATTACAAAAAAAAATGTAATTGAATATTTAGAAAGTAAATAATTATCTTACAGAAGGCTATTGGGTGGGTGCTTGAGGTGGTTGATTTGTTGGTGGAGTCTGACATGATTTCGGTAGAGTAACAGTACCTAGTGCTTTCATGGATCTGTGGCGGCAAGTTGGCTCTCTAGTGTGATTATTGGATTACTATATTACTGATATAAATTGACTTACAAAACAAAGGAACTCTAGATGCACAAGCTCTTGATAATAATTTCTGATCTATTTCACATCCCTAGTCCTATCTTCTTATAAGAAAGGCAAGGGAGTTACAATAAGATGTTAATTTGGCCTTATAATTTTAAGTCACTCATGAGATGGCTCAAATGTGGATTAATACAATCTATTTTAGAAAATAAAGGTGCATGGCTTACATTTTGGTGGTTAAGGAAGTACACCCTGATCGTCAATGGTTAAGGTGACCATTGGTGATCATTGTGATTGTCAGTGGTCAAGGGTGAAGGGTCAAACTGGGTAAGAGGTTGATTAAGCTAGCTTGGTCAAACTCACTTAGGTTAGGTTTGGTTATGGATCAAAGGGATAGATTGATCCTAAGGGGGTCCTAAGGTGGTCAAAGGGAACTTTGACATTCAGAATCATGGTGTGCATTTTTATAGTGTCTACAGTAAGCATAAATTATATTATTCACATCATTTCCTATTATAAAATGATTTCAAACATAGGAAAATAATTAATATCATAGTCTATCTTCTTCAGTACCTTAAAAAATATGTTCTCATTTATCATTTGGATAAAACTAATGCCATTATACATAAAACTCTTATCTATCTAATAATCCAAGTGGTCCATCATTCCATTTATAAGCTAGTTGGGAATCATTAGAATCAATAAGGTTTAGGAGAAGACTTAGATACCCTAGGGGATAAAGGAAGAATTTTTTTATAATTTTATGGTGAGGAAGAGGAAACCCTAACCTAAACTATAAGAAAGTTGAAATTTTTAAATGAGAAGGCTAAAATTAGTGAGGGTAGGAAACATTAACTACTGGAAGATGTGAGAGGGTAAACTAAGATTGATTTGTTAGAAAAAGATATTACATTAAATCAAAATGAGCTGATCCATGTTCCCTTGAATACTCTAAATTTATTATTTTAACATACATGTATTCAGAATATGATTGATAATCTTCATACTAGGCTTAATCACAAGGTTGAATCACTCAATATAAGGCTAGACAATATTGAACTGGTGATCAGTAATCAAATGGATTTAATGAAGGATATTGGGTTAGAGTATAATAATATTAAATGGGAGATGTCCCTTCAATCTAAATGGAAGGGAAAAAGTGTTGAGGTCAAGAAGAAACCTCTAAGAATGCTAAACCATTTTTTTAAGTAAACCCTTATGAAAGAGAAAGCCAATAATGAAATTAATTCCAATAATTTGAAGGTGAGTAAGGAGAATAATAAATAACTGGGATGTTGTTAACAATAATAAGAAGTAAAATTCTAAAAAATGAATCAATGAGAGCAGTTATGATGGGCCAAGAAAAATATCCAAAGGTAATAATAAGAAGAATGAAGCCAAAGAGAAGGAGACCAAAGATGAGAATACAAACAATAAGATCCTTGACCAAAATAATGTTTTGAAGACTCAAAATGAATTAATGACTCATATGAGTAGTTATAGTAGTTAGTTTGTATTTTTATTAAACTCTATGTGAAATCTTTCTGAAGGTTCACTAAATTTTGGGGTTTTCTATTGCTTATTAGATGTAGGCAAAGTGTTTATTTTGTTTTGTCTACAGCTTCAATTTCATATCCTTTTTTTGTAAGGGTTTTAGGTTCCTATTAAATCCCACCTTTTCACCATTACCTAAAAATATCTATAGGTTTTACAATATAGTTACAAGAATAAATATGTTATTTTAAATTAAGCTTGTATCTTTATAGTCAGTAGATATAAGAATAGGCTTGAAATGTTTTATGGATCCTACATTTATAAAGGTTATGATTTACTAACCTTAAGTCATCTTCCTAAAAAACCTTTTAATTTGATAGTTTAATCCTCTATTAGCTTTATTTTTTCTAGATATCATTGATTGGGCAATATGTTAGATGGGGATTTTAGGCTATTTTTGTTGGATTCAAGTCCTTTCCATTTTTAGTGTATCTACTTAGTTATATAAAACTAATCATCACCAATTCAAGATGACATTGTATACATTATTTATAAATTATATAGGACCTTAGTCTTATACACTTGGCAAACTCAGACCTTGTCTAGTCCTCTCAGTTCAAAACCTTTCCTTCTTATACAAGTCTTACATCTACTCTCTCTTATTCCCCTTGGCCTATATATTATTTTGAATAGTATTATATTTATGACCTATGCCTTTTATCATTCCTATAATGTTTTAAACTTACTAATTGTATTTCTCTATGATTTATAAGCATGTGCTTATTTTCTTGCTCCCTGGACACTTGTGTTATAGATACAAATGTACATTTATGAAAGTTTCCAACTTTGACACAATTGTATAGAGACCTAAAGTAATGTAGTCTAAAAATGAAACATATATTAATGGTTAACCTAAGTGTTATTATGTGATATATTCTCTCGATAGAGTGGTATTTATGCATCATCACTCCTCATTATAAATTCAACTAGAAAATACCAAGGTAACTTATCAAAATCATTAAATCAAGCATTAAGAAAACAAATATTTCCTATTTTATCTTATTATCATAAAACTTATAGGAATAACACATACATAGGTTTTAATTACTAAATGAGCAACCCATGATCCCAATTTTTCAAGGTACAAGTTATGTCACTATTGTGCTTGCTTTCCACATATTCCATGATCCACACATAATCTAACATATAGGGAATAACTAAATAATCCTAAGGCCCTCTTATAACTATTTTTTATGTATAAATCACTCATTTATTGAGGGGTATTTAGGGTATATTGAAACCATGTTCCCACAAATGACTTTTTACCACAACCACTATAAGGATAAAAAATGAGGTTTTTTTATTTTTGACAAGGAGTGACAATCCATGACCCATATCTAAATGCACTAAAGTGAAGGTGATGAAAAACTTTAAGCATTCAAGTTGTATTTTATTTTAATAGGTATTACATATAATATATCTCCACTCTGAACCAAACACTAGTATCAATGTAACCATCCCAATATAACACGTGTTTGTAGATACAAAGGCACTTAATCTAGAATATGGTGACTATTATATAATACTCTTTAGGTCTACTTCCTACCTATTTTAGATCTAGATATTATTATCATTATAACCAACTAAGTACTTGTTTTAATTATCATTGCAATATATAGCATAGTTGTATTTTCCATTGTTATTATATCTTAGTATAATAAAATCAATATATATTTCATCTATTTTTTTCAATAAATTGGTCTAATATAGAGATAGTTTATCATCATTGTGAATTAGGCTATATTTATCCAATTTAAATTGAGATTACCTAATCTATATTTTTAGGGTGAAATATTTGGTGAACCTAATTTACATGAATGCAAACATATTTGATTCCTAGGGTTTTTAGGTAGATAGGGTTTCAAATTAATGTAATATTTCATTCTCCTTATTTTATTTTCTATACAACAAAGGTGTAGCCCTATATTGGGGGGTGTGCCTATTGAACACATAAATGTTCTATTAATATCACCTAATATGTTTCACACTAATCAAAAACTTAATCCCATTGTCCATGATGATACCCATGTAGAGAATGATTAGCATTTTGATGAAGTTAATGTAGAGTAAAATTCTAAAAATGAAAACCATGAATCTAATGAAACCAATAAATATAAACAAATATATTTTGAGCAAGTGAAAGATATTTATTTTTTTCATGATCATATTCATCAAAACCTTGAAGATATTGCTAAAATATTACCAACTGTATTATAAATTAAAATATCAAAAAACATAAATGACCAAGCAAGTCCATTTATTAATCATGATATTAGAACTATGGGTCATCCACATATATCAACAACCCTCACATTAAACACATTATAACCTAATAATTGTAATGGGGGAAAGGGATATGTATTTCAACATTTTTTTTCTTAAAAAGATATTGCTACATCTACCATGGAATTACCAATTGTTTAAACTTAAATATTGATTTGAATGCATAGTACTACTCAAACCATGTTCAATTATCTATTGTCGACAACTCAAATTGATAATTTAAACCCTTATAGATCTATAGTTTAAACACTCCTTTAAGTTATAAATATCTTAGAAGACAAGATTATATGCATTGAACAAAATGATTTAAAAATTCTTCATGATATTGATTCCCAAGATGTGTTGTATAGCCCTCTTCCACTTGAGATATATTTACACCCCTTGCCAATTGGTTTTGTTACACCTAAGATCCAATTTTATGATGGAAATAGTGATATTGAGAAGTAAATTTGATAGTTATATGAATCATGCCTTGATTATGCCTCTAATAATAAATTTTGACCCAATTATTTTTGAGAAGCCTAAAAGACTATACTTTGAAGTGGTTCTATGATTTGCCTTTCCAATCTATAAAAGCATTCAAAGCTTTTGTAAATATTTTTTTACAACACATCTCTATTAACATTATCAAAAAGGTTTCCTATAACTAAATAAAGAAAATAAAACAAGGAAACAATAAACCTATCAATGAATGTGGTTGAAGTACAAGAGACTATTGGATAAAATTACCAATCCTATGGTAGATAAATAACTTCAAGACATTAAAGAAAAGTTTTATTTCTCCTTTATTTGAGTCAATTATTTTCAAAATTATTAAATCATTTGATGACATATGACATATTTTTTTAAGACCATGAAATGAAACTTATCTCATTGAACAAACTTAAGTATGTAGAAAACACACCAATGGAAAGTTTACAATCAAACAAAATTATATGGTAAAACCTCCCAAGCCTAAAAATTAAAAAACCACCATGATTAATGTATATTAATATTAACTTAATTATTTTATATATCTAATACACCAAGGAGAAAATTTAAATATTTACCTGAGTATCCCACTTCATTACTCCCATAGATAGTAAAGTGTCATATTATATCTCTCCCTTATCCTATGTTGTTTTATATGTGTCAACCTATACCCAAAGGATATGATGTGAATGTTTATTTTGATTATCACCAAGAACCAAATAATTATATCAACAAATATTTTGCTTTGAAGCATAATAACCAAGACCTTATAAATAACATGGTGATCACCAAAAACATAAAATATTTAACAATCCTTTGCAATAACATTATAATAAAAACCCAAAAGCTAAAATAACACACAACACACATCCTACCTAATCACATTATTAGCACACATTATATGGGATTATTTTTAATTATATGTGGTATATACCTCCTATAGTTAAGAGGCCTTCTATTACCTTCAATGAAAGTTAGGTTAAGGATGATGATTTAGATATTCATTACTTATTTATTCAAGAATACCTTCATAAACACCCTATAAATATTATTATGATTTATAATGGTGAAAGTGTGAATTTTCTTACCATGACATTACTTACGAACTTGGGTTACACTCATCATGATTTACACCATTATACCGAATCAATTAGAGCATTCAATGAGACATCAAAATAGGTTCATGGTGAAATTAACTTACCTTTACAAGTGGGTACCATACATGTGGTTTATACTTTTTTAGTTATACCTTTTATGAGTGTCTTTTAGATGTTATTTGGATACCCTTCTATAGATACTCTTTGAGTATTGCATTCTATAGTACATGGGTATATTAAATACATTAATTCTAATGCAGTAATTATAGTTTCTATGATTCCATATGAGCATCCTCTTGAACAAGATAAATTTATACCCAAGTAGTTAATTATCAAGACTAATAAGGATATTTCACTACAAAGGGGTAAGAAATAGTCTATACCCTTTACTATGCATCCAGTACTTGAGAGACCATTACATTAGATACATAAAATGGGTTCTTCAAAATCCTCATCTACTATGAACCATAATCAGATATCTAGAGCACCTACACATGTTCCTATTACTTTTATTCCAAATAAACTATATAACACTCAATGATGTGTTCCATGAACCCCTAATCCTACCCTTTTTACTTCAAGACCACTAATTCCTATGTTATTATTATAAATTAAAGGTGTGCCCTTATGAGAAAGTGTGAAATTCCTCACTCCTATTATAACATGGAATCTCTCTAAAGTGTGGGTGACTTCAAAAGGGAGAGAATATAAAGATAGGGCTAACTCCCTTCGTGCTCTCACTAAAACTTACTTTTAAGCTACTACTTACTGATTCTAATAAGGAAAAGGGTGCAAAAGATAATGAAAATGGATGAAATGAATGAAAATTTAAATAGAAGGTGATGCACCAATTTTTTTATGAATTATAATGCTTACAATAAAACTTATATGAAGGAAAAAAAAGGTTAAACACACATTCACTACACTCAAGTAAGATTTCTAAATCAATATTTCACAATAAGGACCTTAGAAACTCAACTCATACAAAGAATAACTGAACTCACATCTAATACATGAATTTAATCTTGCTTTGGACACTTAGAATAACCTATAGAGCATCAAAAATATCTCATGAAGGTACAAAACTAGACTATAACCAAGGAAAACAAGTATTTCACTAAGCTATATCAATGGAAAACATATACACTTCACTAGAAAAGACATAAAAATGGAGGAATTTTACTTCTTATTATTCTCAAAAGGTGAAAAAAAATTTTGGTAGCCTCTAGGCACAATCTAAATTAAAATGAGTCACCTTACATTATGGAAAAAATAATACATATAAAATAAATGCTTGAAGATAAAGTAGCCCCAAAGTAGGGGACCTCAAACTTAGTCAAATGACTCCTCCAAAAGTGTTATGTAGCATTTTTAGCTTCTCAAACATTGGTCCTTCATAAAGTGGCGTGGAAAATAAGTTTTAAATTTGTTAAGAGTCTTATGAGACTCATCATTATGTTTGGTCAAGATTAGATCACTTAGAGAGCTCCTATATTCTTGAACCAACCCCTATATTTTAGCTTTCTTGTCTCTTTTGATGAATGGGTCTCCTCCATGGATGTAGGTATTTAATTCCCTTAAAGTCTATGATTTGAACCCTTCTACGAATAACACAAAATGGTCAGATTTTTCATAGAAATGAGGCATAGAAATGAGTCCTATTTTATATCTGTCCTCATCCCTATTTAGGACCAAATATCCTTCTTTGAAACATCATGAAGAAGATCCTTTGTCAAAATCTCTCTTCACTTATGCTTGATGAATTTCCATGGTTATCATGGACTAATTTATTATCTCTTCCAACTCCATAAGCTCATCATACCTATTCTCCATAGGCTCATTCTCCAACAACTTAAGCTAATGCACTAGTTCTAAATTAAGAAACTCAAGAGAAATGGGTAACCTTGCCTCCTTACCATATACCAACTTGTATGGAGAGTTGGCTATTGATATTTTATAGGGGATCCTATCATCCCATAGAAATGACTTAAATTTGAGATGCCATGACTTTTGATTATCTTCAATAGTCCTTCTTATGAACTTAAATAGGTTCTTATTCATGGAATCAATAAGGCCATTACCTTGTGGATAATATTTTGAGGAAGTGCTAAGATAAATTCCATGTTAGACATCCCATTAAATTATAAAAAATAATAGTTGAATGAAATTGAAATCTAGTAACCAAACCTTTATAGAAATCTAAAACATTAGTTTCATTTACTTCTTTTAATGCCACTGCTTTTATCAAACATCTGAAGTAATCTATAAAAGTTAGAATCCATTTATGTTCTAAAATTGAAAGAGGATTTAAGAGTCCAATAAATTCTAATACCCAATGAAAAAAGGGTTGATCCAACCTAATTGGCTAGAGAGGTAAGGCTGCATGTTTCAATTTTCCTACAAACATAGAACACTATTTACACTTCCTAACCCATGCATGAAAATCACCAATTATACTAGGCCAATAGTACCCACCTCTCATGATATTAAGGTATGTAATTCTTTTATAAAAATGTCCTCAACCATATCCATCATGGAACACTTCAATTAATCTCTAAGTTTGGTTTAGATCTATACATATTAGTGACATATCATTAATATCTTTCTTGAATAAAACACAATCAATAAGAAAAAATGGAATTGATTGCAATCTAAAACATCTTATTTTTGAATAAATTAGATAAGAAGGATAAATACCATCTTATAGATATCTTACCAAGTCATGAAACTAACTATAAAGTGAGGTATGACCAGCTGCAACCTCTTCATCATTTGACACCAAAACAACCTCATTAGTCTCTTACAAGTCTTGAGATAGATGATCACAAAGTCATTTTCCTCTAATCAACTTTGTGACCTTAATCTCCACATCATACTCCATTACTATTGGTTGTCTAACCAGCTCTCTTCTCATTTATATCTTTTTTCAAAATGAACTCCTTGATGCTTGGATGGAAAACCATTAGGTGTACCTTATTGTTAGACAACATGTACCTAAACTTTTTGAGAGACATTATAACTAAAATCACATGTTTTTTAACAAAAGAGTACCTTGTTTCATACTCCTCCAAGTATTAACTAAAGAAGGCTAGTGGTTGCTCCAAACTATTATGATTTCATTACATAAGAATGCTTGAAATGGTGTCCATGTTAGCATGTGTACAAAATGAAATCCTTTGTGAAATCTAGATTTATAAGTGTAGGAACACTAGTTATGGCCTTCTTAGTCTCCTAAAATATCTTTACACCTTCTTTGGACCATCTAAAACTCTAATTCTTCTTTAGCATGGTTGTAAGTGGATTAGCTAAAATGGTAAAATCTAAAATATATCTCCTTATGAAATTGATTTTTCCAAGAAGCTTTGCAAAGCCTTTTTGTGCTTAGGCAAGGAGAGTGAAAGAGTGGAGTCTATCTTTTTATAATCTATGCTTAAAACATTATTTGAAACCACATGTCCAAGGAATTTACCTTCATGAACTAAGAAGACACTTTTTAGGATTTAGAGATACCCCAAATTGCCTACACATTTTAAACAATTACTTGAGATGAATCATCTGCTCACTTTCACTATTTGAAAAAAATATATATCATCCAAATAAACAAGTAAAAACCTATTAAGAAGGCCTTGGAATGTCATATATTTGGCTTTATGAAAAGTTGTTTGAGCATTCAATAAATTCAAGGGCATATTTTTATTTGCTAATTTCCCCTACTTGGTTGTGAAGGTTATATTAAATTGGTCTGCTTCCTTGACCAAAATCTAATTGTAGCAACTATATTCATCCAATAAGAAAAACCTATCTGAACCTACAACTAGCTATAAAATTTGTTCCATTGATGGCATTGAATAATGATCTTTAGATGAAACCTTGTTCAATTCATGGAAGTCAACACATAGTCTAATCTCACCATTCTTATTTCATACAAGAAAAAGATTTGTCACCCAAGTTGAGTTCTTGATTAGAAATATAATAGCTATCTCTATGATCCTATGAAGCTCAGCTCACATCAAAGGCTCAATCTTATGTTTAATGGGCCTTTGTCTTTATCTTATTGGTTTTGTTTCAACCTCTAACTCAATGGTGTGTTGAGCTAAACTTGGGTCAAATACCTTAAGATCACTATATTTCCATGAAAATACATCAAAAATTTTTATGCATAACTCAATGAAATATTATTTTTATGAAGTAGTTCATACCCTACCCAAATTTAAATTCCTACTAGCTTCAATATATACATTGGCATAAATATCTTCTTTTGTTGATAAAGATGACTTCTCCTTCCTGAAATCATCATCACCACTAAATTTTTTCTCCAGTGTGACCAATCCCTTAAGTAACTTATTTGTTTATAGTTTCATGATCAGATCACCATACTACTGCAAGTACTTTGATTGTTTTCTTAAGGAAAACTCATCTTCTTGTAAAAATATCATAATTTGATTGTCATATTCGAATGCTTGAAAATTTTCATGATTATCTAGAATATAAGGCCTTAAAACCACCTTATGTGTGACTAATTTTTTTCACTTTTTATATTAGTTGGGATACTAAATTTTTCCCCAAAGGTAGCCAACCTATATGCATGTTTATTATCACCTCTTAGTATTACCTGAATGCTAAAATCATAAAAATATTTGAGTCCTATATTTTATGATTATAATATCTAATATTTTTTTTTCATACATTTAAACCTCTTATATGGTGAACTATGAGTTCACTATCAGTAAAAACTTACAAGGTGTTGACTTTCATCTTCTTACCCCATTACAAACTGTGAACTAACGCCTCATACTCCGTAACATTATTTGAAAAACCAAAATGAAACTCAATATAAGATAAATACCTTTGATTTTTTTTATAAACCAACATCATTCCAACTCTAGTGCCATATTCCTTGATCCATCAAAGTAAAATTTCCATAAACCTTCACTAGATTCATCATCCTTAACCATGGATGGAATTGGTACATCATTCTTATGATGATAATACACACTAATTCATTCTTATTTAATTATATTATAAGGACAAAGATCATGAAAAGTAGAGCCCACTCATCAGAAAACAAATTTGGAACTCCATCTAAAGGTTATTCATTTTCTACTCCACTAATTTATAGCAAAACATCTAAGATGATACAATTAGTGTTCACAAATACTAGCATATATGGATCCAAATGAAAAAATGCAATAGGTTCAAAATGTATTATTACCTTGGTACTATACCTAGTTCTAAACATCAAATAATTCCAATAAGTTGATAAATATTCCCTAATCTTTGAGGTGAAGTCCCTTGAAAGGAAGTCCCTTGAAAGGCACATAGCAAAGTAAGGAGGTAACTCTACCATAAAAACATCCTACTAAATAGTAACATTGGGACAAGTATGTAGTATCAATTTCCTATATTTCATGATGTGTATAATATTTGTTGGTTACCCATTTAATTTCAATACTCATCTAGTGTTTGGCTCATAAACAAGACCAAATTTGTCTGTAATCTGTTTAGGCATAATAGTGATAGTAGCTCTATTATCCACGATATAGTTATGAAACAAAATGTCACCCATTATTAAATAAAGGTATAAAGGAGGAGTTTTATTTGATTTTACCTCAGTTTTTTCCACCTTTACCATATTATGTACCTTTTTTACTTGATGCTTAGTTGGCTGATCCTAATTGGTTAAGACAATACCTTATTTCTCAACCTATTTTGGAGACAACTGAAGAGCTAAAAGCTCTTGAATGAGCATATATTTTTGTCCTAGAATGGAAAGAAAATCCCACATACTAATGCTAATATTATAATTCTTCGTCTGATCTAATATACTAAAATGAGACCCACTAACTTTTGGTTGCACTTTTTAAAGCACTAGTTGCTAATGAATTAGAGGTACTTGATGAACTTTACCAACCTTTGTATTATAATTTTTCTATTTTATAGGGGTATAAAGTTGATATTTTTTACTCTTAAAAATAAAATTTTGAGTAATTGAAGCATTGTTCACATCTTGAGCCTCATTAATGTCTCTTTTTTATCTCTCATTACAACTAAAAATTGACCACTTGCATTGTTAGTTTCAACACTTTGAGTAAATGTAACATGATCATCCATTTTCCAATTCACATTAATGGAATAAAGCTACCCTTAAACTTGTTGATTCTCTCCTTGTGATGCCAAACTTGTGTCTTAGTTCTGATCTCCTTGAAACAAAAACTCTTCTTGTGTCATTTGTAGCATAATGATGTTTTATGATACCAAGGCTTGATTTTGAACATCATTGAGATTAGAGGGTTGCCAACCTAAATCCTATATCAAGTTATTCTAAGGTGGGATGGGAATAATGTATTTTGAAGTGGAAGGAGTATTAGGATGAAGATATACATATGGGTTAAATAGAGTTATGGCTCCTTATTCTTGGTAAGCTGGTCTATTCTCTCTTTGAAGGGTTGATAATTAGTCCAATTTTTTTGTTGATAAGCCTTATTAGCCTAAAATTATTGCCTCTTGAGTTGTAGTATTTTATTCTCAAAGGATTGTAACAAGCCTTTTAACTCTCTTATCTCAATAGATTGACTAGTATGGGCTATAACTTGAACTTGAGGTGATGGAATAGGAGATAAGAATGGAATTTAAGGAATTTGAGGGTTTGTTATAGACTTATATTTTCTAAATATAGGCATTAGAGGCCTTGGAGAGAGCTTACCAGCTTGTATCAAAGTATTTTATTCCCTTATTACAACTTCATAAGCATTTGGAAAGGTAGTACCACCTATTGGCTATATCATCACACTAATATTAGAATTGAGGGCCATCAAATAGTATAAGAATGCATATTTAGGGGATGGCCTAATCAACATAGGTATCTTGGTCCATGTATTTTTAAATTTGAGGTTAAAATCAAACATGAACTCATGAGGAGCTCTTTTTATCATAGTTAACTACTCAACCAGATATAGGTGATCATATTTGTCCTCAAATTGACTAAGGCTACACCCAATTGATCCTAGGTAGAAATGGAGTTCAGTGGGATACTTCTATACCACTATAGTGCTTTTCATTTAAAGGAAGCAATAAGTAATCTAATAGTAACATTATCCTAAATAACATTATAGACTAAACAAATATTTGATACATCTTGGATATGCTCAATAGGGGTTGTTTGATCTTATCCTAATAATAAATTGATACTCTTAAGAGAAGATATAGGAATGTCATCATAATGGGCTATATTCAATGGGCTATCTCTATTGAATGAAATAAATACCTAGTTTCTGATAGGCATTTGGATAGTGGGGATTATAGTGCCTAGAATAGTAGGATAACCAAGAGACAAATTTTTTTTGAGGATATGGATTTGTCCTACTAAATATTGATCTTTTATATGATGTATAAGGAAACTCAATGAATTCAAAAGGAATACCTTTGCTAACTGACCTTGTGGTAATCCTTGGCATGAAATAATTTATTGAATAATGCTATGAACTCTATAACTTGAAAAATATTTAGATTTTTATGAAGATAGATATTATCTTCTACTAAAAATACTTCTCCTCAACTCCAAACTTTAGCTATGTGAAGGAGTAAGAGTTCCATAGTATGTGCTAAAAACTATTGTCAATTAGGAGTGTGCCCTTGTGAGAAAGTGTGTGATTCCTCAATCTTATTAGAACATGGAATATATCCAAAGTGTGGGTGACTTTAAAAGGGAGATAGTATCTAGATAGGGTTGAATCCATTTACTACCTCATGAAAACTTATTTTTAAGGTACTACTTACTGATTCTAACAAGGAAAAGTGTGTACAAGATAATGAAAATAGATGAAACTAAATGAAACTTGAAATGGAAGGTGATGCACCAATTATTTTTTGAACTATAATGCTTTAAATATCACTTATATGAAATAAAATAAGCTTAGACATATTCACTACACCCAACTAAGATTTGTACATAAATATTTCTCAATAAGGACTTTAGAGCTCAACTCATGCAAAGAAGGACTGAACTCACATCTAATACGTGATCTTAATATTTATTTGGACTCTTATAATTACCTATAAAACATAAAAAATCTCTCATCAAGGTATAAAACTAAACTATAACCAAGGAAATCAAATATTTCACTAAGTTATATCAATGGAAAGCACATACACTTCAATAGAAAAGACTTGAAAATGGAGGAATTTTACTCCTTATGTCTCTCAAAAGGTGAATACAAATTTGGGTATCCTTTAGGCACAATCCAAATATCAAAGAGTCATCTTACATTATATAAAAAATAATACATATAAAAAACAAATGCTTGATGAAAAAGTAGCCCCAAATTATGGGACCTTAAACTTAGTTAATTGACTCTTCCAAAAGTTATATGTAGCATTTTTAGCTTCTCAAATATTGGTTGAAGTATTATCCTAAATTATCTTACACAATCTCATCCTTTCATCTTATCCAAATAATGACTTATCAAAAACCTTAGTGGAAAATATACATGCTTTCACCTCAATAGGATCATGTACCCCCATAAAAGAATGTCTCTAACCAACCCCTTGGGGACATATTTACCCACGGGGTCCCCAACCCATTCACTTTTGAACTTCCTCTATCTTATTAAACTCCTACTAAAACCTCCATGGGGATCCTATATGCCTATGATACACCTTTACAACATGATGTGGTGGTTAGTAACCCACCATTATTCACACCTATGACTTATGTGCCTCCCATGTGCACACCTATTTCTATAAACAATATCTATCCCACCTTATGCAACCTCAGGGTATTAAAAACTACATATAATCTAGTGCAACAAACTGCCAATCCTATATCTAATAATATTCCTCCTTAGTTCCATATGTATGCTAAATCTAGTTATCTAGATAAATATTTTATAGATTATTACATGCTTCCCTATTAGGTTTATGTTATCCCTTCTATCAATTATGAAACTAACCCCTATATGATCCCACCTTTCCACTCTAGACCTAACATGATAACAATAAACTTTAGTAAAATGGGGACTTATGCTAAGGACCTTACTAAGACCCTTGATCTCAACATACAAGTGGTTCTTTTTGCACATTCCCTACATAACCTTTGTAGGTTCAAAGGGGAATGATATCTCAATGCACATGCCAATGCATAACCTATAGTTATTAGGGAACTCCAACATTGGGATGGGGTTATTTCTAAAAGTGTACCCAAAACTCTAGAAGGAATAAAACTTAATTGATATTATTGTCTCCCTAAGGGGTCTATACATTATTTTTTCCAACTCATGGATGATTTTATCAAATATTTAGTTATGAAAAAAATCTTAAAGACTAGGATATTATATTTCTTTCATATTAAGAACATAATGAGTTGACAATCCATTTCATCATGATATGGTATAAAGTCATATATTCCTCTACCTATGCACTCCACATGGATGAATGAGAATTGTGTGATATATTAATCCACTCCCTTAAGAAGAATATAATAGAGAATGATTTAAAATTACCTTATTAATCGTATGAATAAGTTGTTGAGATCACTTTGTGGATTAACTAGGCATACATTTATACTGGTCAATGAACTTACAGGACCAATGGATGTATAATCACCCTAAACCAAACGAATGGGAGATTTCAAAATATGAGTCCAAACAATACCAATAAAAAAGGTCCAAAGGTCATAAATCAAAATAGGAATGCCTTACCAATGGTGTCATTAACTAAAACAAAAATCCAAACCTTGTAAATAAAAATCAATATCATCTTGTGAGTAACTCTAATTCCATTAAAAACATAGGTGCTTGGAGCCAAAATCACCCTCGTACCAGTCACATTATTGACTTCAACTAACCACCATGACACAACATGGAACATAAAAACCATAATAAAAATTAGTATAAGCATGTCAAACAATTCCCCTATAACTAAACTTATTACCAAAGGAATAATCTAAAAGGGTTTATTCAATAGGGGTAGAATATGAACACTAGGGAATATTATCCCAATGTCTATTGCCTCTTCCACCAGGTCATTGAAAATTATACACAAAATTTTAGGGATTAAAATAAATTAATATAAAGACTCATAAAAGATCAAAGGCAAAAATTTGTTTATATGTTTCTATGAAATGTTGGTACAAACCCTTAGGCCCTTAAAAATTTCTATATCACCCCTCAGAATTATAATATAAAAATATACCAAAATATATTTCCTAACCACCAAACATGTGTTACCTAAATAAATAATAGGGTTGCTTTCAAAACCACCTGATTTAACATAATTATTATATGATGACATGTACTCATGATGTTGGAGCCTCCACCTCTAGAATTGCTAACACTAATGTTTCTCCTTAGTTAGGAGTAAAATTTAAAACAAGAATGATAAGATTTATGGAGTTAAAAGTTGAAGAAAATGTTAATAACATTACTCAAACTAGAGTATTAGCCCATGAATATTCATCCCTTAAAAATTCTAGAACCTAAATCTATCCATAAACCCATGGGAAAATATCACTTGATCTCAGATCTAACTAAGACATTCTCCCATATTTCATTCATTGATTTACTTAATAACTCTCCCACCCATTGATCAACCTTTATTAATGACCTAATAATAGGGTGTCTATCTAGTGTTACTCCTCTATAGATTTAGATCAACCATATTGATCTAGATATGTTCCACTAGGTCAAGGATCTCAAGATGATGGTTATTTATTTGATTTGTGTAGTATTCACTCTGACTCTAAGATGATAAAGAGGGTATATCTAGACTTTTTCATAAAATTTTGTATTTACAACAATTACATGAAGATAGTCATGGTTGATGATGGAGATACTATCAATATTTTACCCTTTTCCTTCCTATAGAAGTGTGGTTATGGGGAACCATATTGATCTAGATATGTTCCACTAGGTAAATGATCTCAATATGATGGTTATTTATCTGATTTATGTAGTTTTCCCTCTGACTCTAAGATGATAAGGAGAATATATCTATCCTTTTTCATACAATTTTGGATTTACAATAATTACATGAAGAGAGTCATGGTTGATGATGGAGAGACCATCAATAATTTACCCTTTTCCTTCATGTAGAAGTGTGGTTATGGGGAAACAACTATTTTATGATGTGTAACACCCTATAATGTCATGATATCCTCAAATATACCTCCATATGGACCATTTTACTTCTAATCACCCTAGGTCCCAAGATGGTAATAACCAAGTTATATATCATAGATAAATATACCAATTATAATTTGATCTTGGGAAGACCTTGGATATATTGGATGAAGGTTATTCCTTCAACCTTATTTCATAAAATTTCATTTCTACACTTGGGAAAGGTCTTTGTGTCCCATGGGGGAGCATAAATATTTCAATATGATATAAGAAACCATGAATAACTATCCTAAGATACACATCAATTACCATCTACATACAAATGGGATCATCAAACCCCCATACTTGGTTGATGTTACTAAAATCATGAATCCTAAAGTGGTTATATTAAATAAAGGGGTGAAATACCAAAGAATATATTAAAGTATAAGCTAGAAAAGAAGGATTTGATAATGATTAAAAATATTTATATTATATAATCAATCACCAGTCTAGAATTTTTTGCCATGTCTATAACTAAGATCATCAATCTCTTGGATAAGGACACACTGCCCATCCTTACATTCAACCCACAAGGGGTAGGGACCTGTTATTTCTCATATTCTTAAAACCAAAAACCTCAAGAGGGGTTACTTATTTTTCTTAACTTTTGCATGTTATAGGTGTTAGATAATGAATGAATCCTCCATAATAATCATCCTAGTTACTGCCATCATTATCACTCAATGCTCAACCATAAAAATTTAAGTTACACTTAACATTGTACCCTTGTTACTTATGAGCCTCTTTAAATAATTATCTTTAATCACACTAGGAAATGACCATACCAATTTACCAAATTTCTCAACCCATGGGGTTTACTTCATTTCAATATGTCAACCATTCTACTTCATATTACATCAAGTTGTACTTTTCATCATATTTTGATTCCTTTAAAATTAAACCAAACCATTATTTATCCCTCAACCATTATATTACTCAAGTATAATATCCATACCATAATAATAGGTACTATAGAGATTAATATCAGGTCTTATACTTATCATGAATTATTAAGAAGAGATATTTTCCCACCTTGTGAATAAGGGATCCCATAAAGAGTCACTCACTAAGTTCTGATGAGCCTTATTGCATATAGAAATGGAAAAAATATATTTACCCATGTCTTATCTATAGTAATGTAAGATGCACAGTTAAATTCTAAAAAATTACACCATGAATCAAAACTATAAATATGTTGGGATAATGTGTATGTTGAAAGAGAATCATAACTATGTTTTGCATACTTCCCACACCAATTGAAAAATAATCATAAATATGTTGGCATACTTCCCACACCATATAAAAATCCTAGTAATCAACCTTTTGAATTTATGGAGACACTTACCTGTGCCAACCTAGAACATTGAAATCAACCTTTTGAATTCTTATAATTTATTAACCTCCTTCATCTAGACCTAAGAGTAGAACTTTAAAATTTATTCAAGTCCTTTCATTCATTCCATAAAGGGTATGGGCTCATTATTTATCTAAGTCTTAGGACCAAGAATCCCAAGAGATATTACTTGACATTCTTGATATTCATATGGTTGAGATATCATAAAACTAATGAAATTCACTAGATGACTATTCCTCTTCCAGACATGATCAGTGGATCCTCCATTATGATAGGGATAAGTTATACCTAGGTGTTGGGGAAAGATTTATTTTCATTTCTACTTAGGGATAAATCATGCCTTTCTCCTTCAAGATATACTTTGAGCGTACAAATAATGGAGCCAAATATGAAGCCCTGTTACTTGGCATGCTCATTTAAAAATATTTAGGCATTCAAAACATAAGGATTCAAGTCAAATCAAAGTTGGTTTAAAATGAAGTTTCTTAGGTATATCAAACTAAGGCCAAAAATATTTAGCTATACAATTTTGATTTACATGAGATCATTATAGACTTCAAATTCATTTATATATAATCAATCCTTAGGGAGAGAAACCGACTTATAATAACATGATTTAAAAAAATTAACATATTATTTCATTAGATTTCACCATGAGAATGTAATTAGTGATCCAAATAAATCACTCTAATTATGTTAATTGTAAAATAACCATGTATAATCAATTTGTCATTGATCACTATCATTAGATGAAACAAAACATAACTAAATACAAAAAGTAATTATAGATTTTTAGCTACAGTTGGTACAAACATACATCCTCTATTGTCAATGTTCAATAAGTAAATAATTACATTTCATCAAGGGTAATGTTTCAATAATAATAAATAAAATACAAAATATTAGACATAAGACTTCATAGAGCATGATCTCCCAAACTCTATTATCTATGGTAATCTTAATGATAGTCTCCAAATAAGTACTATTATGGGGAGAGAGAACATCATCTGAGCACTTTTCCACACCAAACATGGACCATCAATCCCCCGCACCATTCCCCATTATGGAATGACCCTACCTTCATAGATGAGTATATAGTGATGGTGTAGGAATCTAGAGAGACAAGCTATTACTCGTGTGCTATATGATTTTTTAGAATATAAAGTGTAACATAAAGAAATCCTCTCTAACATGATATTGCACAAACATGTAAATCATATATATGAAATGAAAATGTCTAACTAACATTACATTGTCCAAAATTTTCAATAGTTATTTATCTTTAATATTATTCAAATTCACACACACCACTTGATCAGATTACCTTCATTTGGCATTGGGGATGCTAATAAGCCAGTCAGTCCATCTCACTACTTAGTATGAATAATACGATATTTGGTTAACACATATATAACCAAAAGATTCACATAGATTACTTCTTAATATCATGCATTAAACAATTTAAACATAGGAATAATCAAAATGCATACATTTAGTTTATAAAACATATAAATGAATCTCCACTATATTATTATAGACATAAATAATAAGCATAATAAGTATAGTTTATACCAACTAGGTATAATCTATATTTAGACTACATATTAAAATTTTCATAAGTAAATAAAAATGCAGTATATTCTATGACAAGCATTAATATCATATTCCACAATTTTATGTACACACTACTCAATATTAGACAACCAGTCATAATAAAGAAAATCATAATTCTCACAAAAACATAACCTTTCATTTAAACATCATGTTATATCAAAAGGATGGTATGTATATTTAGATAGTGTCCTATCGTTCAAGAATCTATGACTTAGTTTTGAACAATCAATAGAAATTTAAATATATCCACTCATCATATTGCACCAATAAATTCTATATATGTATATACATTTATACCTACTAATATACTCATAGTATACATCACACACAAGTTTATAAATACTATATATAAATGCCAACAAACTTTTATAGTTCTCATCAAGGCCTCCATATGATTTCAACAATCATTACATTAATGAATCATCAAGATATTAATATAAAATGGGTATTATAGTCAATAGGCCTTTTATATTAATATTTTGTTCTCATTATTTACTATTGGTTCTTAAAACAAATCAAATCAACATCCAATTCATAAGACATTCACATAGATCCTTTATGTGTTTAGACCCTACAACATTCTATGCATATTATCATATATATAGCTATGGTTTTAAATATGTATACTTGAATTTTATACAACTATTGTGCTTCAAAAACATTATTATTCATTACAAAGAGTTTGAAAATGGATACACAATTCATTTTTATAAATATTGGTATCATTATTTAAAATAATTTATACAACATTCTATATATATAATGATGTATTTGTTTAAGAACTAAAAACACACTTGTAAATAACACATCTTGTTATTTATTATATAACAATTAATAGTACTATTCTCTATAACAACTATATTCTGTTGAAATTTTTGGCCAAAGTAATGTTAGTTAGACATTGTCATTTCATATGTATGATTTACATGTTTGTGTCATATCATGTTAGAAAGGATTTCTTTATGTTACACTTTATGTTCTCAAAATGTTAGGACTTGTTCAAAAGTCTTAACATTAGATTAGATTTTTGGTAGGATAATAAATATGATTGTAAATGGGCATCCATCTTTTAGTAAAGATACCCCCATAAAACAAATCTACTTAGTTTTAGTTTTAGGTAGTTTTATATTTTTGAGTTTAATTAATTAGAACTACCTTATGGGTTGTTTTCCCATAAGTAATTGGTTATAGGTTAGTTATTTTTACCGGTCATTGGTAAAAACTATATAAATCAATGTTTGCCATGAAAAAGGGTTAACGGAGTAAAGGCACCCTTATGTACTTGATTTTTTGAATATTAATAAAATAGTTGTGCACTCGCACTAAGCAACGACAAGGTTCAACCTATTTGGTTCAAGGAGTTATCAGTGGTATCAAAGCATGGTAATTTTGGGAGCTTAGTGAATTCGAAGGAAAGCAAGGTGAAAAGTCAAATTCATGTGATATCATTTTGGCATGAAATAAGGTATGCCATATAAAATGAAAAAATTTATTGGTTTAAATGTTTGAAAAATTATTAAATTATTTTAATTTTTCAAATATTTTTTACATTTAAACCTGTATATTTTTTATATACCACAATTTGGTCATTTTGGCCATTTGATACTCCATTTTCCTATGTTCAAACTCTTAATTTGACATAAAAAATGAGTTTTTAGTATTTAAATGTTATTAAATTCATTTTTTTTTTGCAAAAACTAGAATTGTACGGCCTATTTACTTGTGAAAAACTTTTTTAATGTTCATTCATGGCTAGTATTATTGATTCATTTCATTTTCAGCCCTCTTGAATCCAAAACACCTGCTAATCTTGATCAAATAGTATTAAACCCCTATTTTTTGCATTCTCAATTAAAAATCTAGCATTTTTTTGAGATGTACGAATTTGTACAGCCTTCCAAATGTCCTGGTTTCAATTTGAATTCATTCCCTACAAAAAATACCTTAAAAAATGGCTAAAACTCAACCAAAATTCTTTTTATTCTACCTGTATGGATTTGTATGGCTTGTAGGAGAGAGAACAAGTGCAGAGAAACTTCCAGGAGCAGCCATGCCATCCCAAGGAAGAATGGCATAGGTTTAAACTTAGGAAAATAATTTTTTTGCTATTTCTAAAGTTTGATTCAAATATTTCTCTTAGTTGGGTCCCATGTGAAAAATCCTGAGTGAGAAGACTGAAAAAGGGAAAAGTTTTGATTTATTTAAACACATGTAAAAAAAAATATTTTCCCCCATAGAAAAAATCTAGAATAAGTAGAAATTTTTGACTATCATATCTTGAAAGTGCTCTTAGAGTAATTGGTTGAAGTCATTTTGTAAGAAGTTTGCAAAGGAGGAGGTCAAGGGTTCCAATCCCTTTTTTTGAAAAAAATTCTTTTTACTTTAGAATATACTTTTTGTAAAAGGAATATTCCCTTTTAAATCTACCTTTTTTATGCCTTGAAATCTGTGAAATGCATACTTATTGTATTATGTTGATTTTTCAAAAAAGGGGAATTAAAACTTTATTTCTTTTATATTGTTATGGTGATATAAGGGTGTAACTGGTGGAATAAGATTGTAATTTGGACAAATAAGGGTGTAATAATTGATTTTTGGTGAGGTTAAGTGCAAAATCCATAAAAAATTCTTGTTTTTTCTTTTACACTCTACGCGGAGGTTAAGTGAAAAACCCTGTAGAAGTAGTGTCTTGTGTAGTGAGTGTGACATTTGTTTCATCTCTTTTGCATTTTGTCACATTTTTTCTCTACTGCACTTTCTTTCATTTCAAGATGCTAAAAATTCAAAATTTACTTTTAGATGGTGATAAATTAACAATTTCCAATTATTCTAATTAGAAACGATTGATAAAGGCTTCACTAGTTTTTAATGAGTTATGGGATATTGTTAAGAATGAAATCCCACATTGCCAATAGAGCAAGCTAAATTAGATATATTCAATTTGCATGATTTTAAGGCCTTATCTCTCATTAAATGTTTTTGTACTTGTGATACTTATATTCATATTAAAAATTCTACTCATAGTTACACTACATGGAAAACATTGTTAGATTTGTATGATAAGAAACCTAAGCATAAGAAGATAGATAATCATATGCAATTGTTTACTTTGTCATTAGATGAAGATGGGGATATGCAATAATATATGTCTAAGTTGAAAAATATCACTACTGAGTACACTAAGTCTAGTTTTAGAAAACTAGATGATGACCTCATAGTTACTGCTACATTGAAAGGACTACCAGGGTCTTATAGGAATTTTTTTGAAATGTTGCATGTCTCTGACAAGATCACAGGCATCACCTTTGATAATTTGGCTTAGTTTCTCATCCAACATGACCTCTCTTTACCCAAGAAATCCAAGAAAATTGAAGAAGCCCATGTTTTAGAGTAAAATTCTAGTTCATCTTTGTCTGGGCATCAAAATAATAGAGGAAACAATTATAGAGGGGATCAAGGTTATAGAGAAGGTAGATATCAAAATAGAGGTAGGGGTCATTCAAATAATCAATAATCTAACCAATCACATTCATGTAAAACAAGTGATCGAGGACATGGTCACAACTCATATAGGGGTAGAGGTCGAGGTAGATCAGACATTCAGTGTCATAGATGTGGAAAATTTGGTCACATTGCCTCACAATGTAGGATTCCTTTTGATAAAATTTAGAGGCCACAAAAAGTGACTAAGTCTAACTCTACTCAGTATGCTAATCATGACTATGATGAATCTAGTAATGTTGCCCATGAATCTACATTCACTACTTTGGGGCGCATTGATTATATTGAATATGAGGCTAGAGATGAGCTCACAGATGTATGGGTTTTAGACACAAGAGCAACCAAACACATGACATTTAGGAGAGGTTTCTTTTGGTATTTTAAGGAAGCTTCTCTCTCTCTAGTTGCCTTAGTAGATAAGTCTATGCATACACCACTAGGACTTGGATCTATTCAGATTCTTCTTCCTAATGGGTCTATAAAATACTTAGAGGATGTTTGGTATGTTCCCACATTAAAGAAACATTTAATTTCTTTTGTAACTATTCAGAAGAAAGGTTATCAAATTGTGCTTGAAAATAGGCTCATTTCCATTAATTCAGTGAAGGATGATTATAAAAAAATGTATATAGGATATGAAGATGGAAACTTGGTTAGATTGCATTGTAAAGTGCTTCCTCCCACTATAGAACTTGTGGCAGTTGTTGACACAAGTATAGGTTCTATGTCTACACAGTGGTTATGGCATCTTCGCTATGGACATTTGAGTATCCACTCTTTAGTGGATTTGCAGAGATATGGTATGGTGAATGGGTTTCCCACTTTTTGTAAAGATAGTATTCTTTGTGAGTCATGTGTTTTTGGCAAACAAAATTGGGAAAATTTTCCTAAACAGTCATCTTGGAGAGCTAACAAATTTTTACAGTTAGTTCATAGTGATGTATGTGACATGAAAAAGTCATCCATTGGTGGGTGTAGATAATTTGTCTTGTTTATTGATGACTTTTCTCAGATTACTTGGGTATTTTTTATGAAAAAAAAATATAAAGTTTTCACTAAGTTTGTTGATTGGTTACACTTAGTCAAAAAAGAAATAGGATCAAATTTGGCCACTCTTCATTTAGATAATGGAGATGAGTATACCTCAAATGAATTTTTAGATTATTGTCGATAACATGGAATTCATTGACAATATAGTAATGCTTATACTCCACAACAAAATGGGGTATCTGAACGGATGAATAGAACTTTAGAGGGCACAACACATGCCATGTTGCACTATAAATAGTTTGATGATAAGTTTTGGGCTGAAGCCATTAGTATTGTAGTGTATTTAAGAAATATATCCCCTACAATTGCACTTTTGGGACAAACTCCATATGATGCATGGTATGGATTTAAAACAAAAGTTAAACACTTGAAAGTGTTTGGATGTCTTTATTTTTCTTTGGTTCCTATTAAACATAGAACTAAGCTAGAACCATGAAGTCAAAAATGCATCATTCTTGGTCATTGTAAAGATAAAAAGGGGTTTCATTTCCTTGCATAGGATTTAGGAAAATTCATAGTGAGTTGAGATGTAATATTTGATGAGTTTGGGACTATGAACACCATAGAGATTGATTCTCAACTTGATATATTAGAGAGGAAAAATACAAAAAGAGATAAGGGTTTGAATAATGGGCATAACTCTTCAAAGTTATGGGATGAGACTCAAATTCCTTCATTTTCCTCTCCTTCATCTACAAGTTCATAGGTTGATGACTTAGAAATTATTGAAAATTCTCTAAGCCCCCCTTCAAATAATGCACGTAATGAGAATTATAGAGTCTCTAATTTGAATAATTTGACTAAGTATACATAATGGGCTCAAAGTACTTTTTCTAACTTGACAATAGATGAAGTTGGTTTAACAGGGCCCAAGAATTCTCAAAAATAGGTAAACTATGCTGTGGTTGTTACTACTTCTTCCACTGAGCCATCCACTTTTGAGGAGGCATATACTAAACATGTTTAATAACAAGCAATGAAATGTGAGTATGATTCCATAATTAATAATAATACATGGGTTTAGTTGATCCTACTCCACATGTTAAACCCATTAGATGTAAATGGGTTTATAAGACTAAATATAAATCAGATGGCTCCATTGATAAACATAAGGCATGACTTGTTGCAAAAGGATATATGCAACAAGAAGGTATTGACTATGAGGAAAAAAATTTACCAACTTCCAAATGGCACACTGTTCATATGGTACTTACCTTAGCCACACAAAATAGTTGGAAAGTACATCAATTAGATGTTAAAAGTGTTTTTTTAAATGGTGATTTATAGGAAGAAGTCTATATGAAATAACCTCAAGGTTTTGAATAGGTGGGTGCCAAACACAAAGTATGTAAATTGATAAAAGCTTCGTATGGGCTCAAACAGGCACCCAGGGCTTGGTATGAGAAAATGGATTCATACTTGAAATCCATTGGTTTTCATCACAGTGAATCTGGTGATACTCTATATTTTTGAGTGTCGGGTAAGAAAATGGTGATACTTATTCTCCATGTTGATGACTTGTTTATTACAGGTAATGATGAAAACCATAACAAGTCTATGAAGAAGGAATTAAAAGATGGGTTTGATCTAGGCATAGAGGTAACTCAGAAAGAGCATAGTATTTTCATTTCACAAACTAAGTATATTTCTGAGTTATTAGATAGGTTTGGCATGAGTGATTGTAAACCTGACCTCATTCCCATGGAAAGTAACTTGAAATCATCTAAGGATGATAGCAATTCCTTTTTTGATGGCACCACATATAGACAATTGGTGAGAGGTTTGATATACTTGATGACTACCAAGCCTGACATTTCATTTTTAGTTGGAATTTTATCTAGGTTTATGTATGAGCCTAGATAAATTCATTGGCATGTAACAAAATGAGTACATCATTACCTTTAGGGAACAAAAACATATGGCCTTGAATACCACTGCAACAAGAACTTTAGACTTGTTGGATATTATGATGTAAATTTTGGTAGATGTGTGGATGATAGAATGTCAACTACAGGATACACTATGCATATGGGTTCAATTGTCATTGTTTGGTGTCGTAAAAAGGACATAGTGGCAAATTCATTAGTAGAATTAGAGTATATTGTAGCATGGGATGCTTCTAGAGAAATTGTTTACCTTCATCATATTCTTGAAGATCTTCAAGTTTCTTAGTTTGCTCCTACATAGTTATAAATTGATAATCAAAGTGCAATCAAGATGTCCAAGAATCTAGTGTTTCATGCCAAAACAAAAACATATGGATGTCAAATAACATTATCTACAAATGTTGGTGGCAAAGAAAGATCTTGATCTAATATATTGTCCAACTACCGATCAGACAACTGACATCTTCACAAAACCCCTTGATAGAATCAAATCTAAAAAAATTAGAAAAATCCTTGGTATGTGTCCAAAGACCTAACTTTGGATCATAGGGGGGTTTGTTAGGACTTGTTCCAAAGTCTTAACATTAGATTAGATTTTTAGTAGGATAATAAATATTATTTTAAATGGGGAATGCATATTTTAGTAAAGACACCCCCATAAAAGAAACCTACTTAGTTTTAGTTTTAGGTAGTTTTATATTTTTGAGTTTAATTAATTAGAACTACCTTATGGGTTGTTTTCTTGTAAATAGTTGTTTATAGGTTAGTTGTTTTTACCGGTCATTGGTAAAAACTATGTAAATCAATGTTTGCCATGAAAAAGGGTTAACAGAGTAAAGACACCCTTATGTACTTGCTTTTTTGAATATTAATAAAATACATGTGCACTCACACTAAGCAGGGACAAGGTTCAACCTATTTATTTCAAGGAGTTATTACAAAAATCATATAGCACTTGAGTACTAGCTTGTCTCTCTATATTCCTACACCATCACTATCTACTCATCTATGAAGGTAGGGTAATTTCATAATGGGGGATGGTGTGGGGGATAGATGGTCCATGTTTGGTGTGGAAAATTGCTCAAATGATGTCCTCTCTCCCCATAATAGTACTTATTTGGAGACTATCCTTGAGATTACCTAGATAATGGAGTTTGGGAAATCATGCTCTATGAAGTCTTATCTCTAATATTTTGTATTTTATTTATTATTATTGAAACATTATCCCTGATGAAATGTAATTATTTACTTACTGAACATTGACAATAATGGATATATGTTTGTACCAACTGTAGCTAGAAATTTATAATTACTTTCTATATTTAGTTATGTTTTGTTTCATCTGATCATAGTTATCAATGACAAATAGATTTCACATGGTTATTTTACAATTAACATACTTAGAGTGCTTTATTTGGATCACTAATTACATTCTCACAGTGAAATATAATGAAAGAATATGTTGATTTTTTTAAATCATGTTATTATAAGTTGGTTTCTCTCCCTAAGGACTGATTCTATAGAAATGAATTTCAAGTATATAGTGATCTCATGTAAATTGGTCTTGTATATTTAAATATGTTTTGCCTCAGTTTGATATACCTAAGAAACTTCATTTTAAACCAAGTCTGATTTGACTTGAATCCTTTTGTTTTGAATGTCTAAATATTTTTAAATGAGCATGCTGAGTAACATGGCTTCATATTTGGATCCATTATGAAAATGAAGTTTTTGAGTGTCAATTACTCTAATTGGTTATACCATGACCACCCTAAGATGCATAATGTGCAAAGCATTCCAATCCAACACATGTGATAGATCAACTATATACTTTTTAAGATAGGAAACATGGAAGACATTTTGTATTATACCTAGGGATGGTGGTAATGCAAGCCTATACACTACAGTATTGACCACTTATAACACATCAAAGGGTGCCACATATCTTAGTGAAAGTTTCATTGACTTCTTGAATATAATCAATCTTTTTTGTAGCTTAACCTACAAGAAAAATTTATCACCTACTTAAAATTACTTATTTATTCTCTTCATATCATCATAAATATTTTACTTGTCATTATCCTCAACCAATATATACTTGAATGATCTAACTTGACTTTCCATTTTTGAAAGCATATCAGGTCCAAAGACTACCTTGTCTTTTAACCTGTCCTATCTGATTGGTGTCCCACAAAAATTTTCATACCATGATATAAATGGTGTCATATTCAAATCTAATTGGTATTATTTATTTTAATCAAACTCAACCAATGTAATATAATCTTCTCACTTTTACTACTGATCCATGAAATACATAAAAATAAGATCCTCTAACCCCTGATTAACTTACTCAGTCTTACCATCAGTCTCTGGGTGATATAGAGTGTTGAAGTTTTATTACTTAGCCAAATATGAGTTCAAAGTTACCCAAAATCTATAATTCATATTTGGATCATGATTTGAAATGATATTATCTATAAATCCAAGCAGCCAATACACTTCCTTACAAACCTTTTCACAAGATGGTGCACATCATCTATCAAATTTCTTGGTATAAAATGAGCCACCTTTGTTAGTTTATCAAATATAACTAAGATCATGTCATTCCTATTTTATGATAATTGTGAACCTTGTACAGATTCTATATTGATCACTTGCCACTTCCATTTTTGTATATCATGTTGATATAATAATCTAGCCAGGTGTATATGTTCATATTTCACTCATTGAAATTTCAAACAATGTGATACAACGTCCACCACATATTTATTGATTCCCTTAGATAAATAAAGTGATCTAATCTCTAACATGATCTTAGTTACTCCTATATGTAATGAATATGGGGCATTGTGCAATCCCTTAAACATTGTGCTCCTTAGATACTCTCAATCTAGCATGCACATCCTTCTATTGTATCACAAAAGACAACCATTCTCTACTATGAATCCTTTATATCTAGGATTTTGAACATTCTTAGATAATTATTTCCTAACTTGATCATATAATTTATCTCTTGTAGATAATTCAGTCACTTAATCCCTAAAAGGATTCCTAATAGTAGCCATAGCTTTTATATACCTCCTACAACTAAGGGCATAAGCTAGTCTATTTTCCTTGACTTTGATAATTCATACAATAACTCTATCCAATCTCTCTTATAAGCATTTAGATTCAATTAGGTGAAGATGTACTTGAGTCCCATATTTTGTGTCTTAATCTCAAATGGTTTTCCCAAAAAATAATGTTGCCAAACTTACAAAGCATGAATAATTGATGTAATTCCTAAGTATTGATGGGCATAGTTCACCTCATAAGGCTTCAAATTTTTTGATTCATAGGCTACCAATACAACAACATGCATAAGTAAGCCTCCTAGTCCATCCCCATATGCATTTATGATCATCAAAAAATGACCATTAGGATTATGAACTCTTAATAATGATGCAAAAGTAATATTCATTATTAATTCAATAAAAATCTACTTCACACTTATCTAACCAGATAAAAATTTGGTTCTTATGTAGTAGAGAGGTAATCAAATTAGCTATTTTAGAAAACTTTGGACTGAACTTCCTATAGTAACCCACTAATCCCATGAAAATTCTTACCTTATTCACATTATTTGGTGCTGACCACTCCATAATGGATTTTATCTTTGTTGGATCTACTAAAATACCATCTACATAAATAATGTCTATATACTACACTTTATCATGGAAAAATGTGCACTTAGACAAATTGCCATACAACTTATGCTTTCGCAATCATTACAAAACTAGTTCCAAATGTTAAAAATGATCCTCTTCATAATTATATTATATAATAATATCATCAAAATAATACCTAAACAAAATGATCTAAATAATATCTAAACACACTATTTATGAGATTCATGAATGTTGCTAAAGAATTTCTCAACCCAAATGGTAAAATTGTGAACTCATAATGCCCATAACAAATTATTAATGCTATCTTTAGAATATCCTCATCCCCTATCCTCAAATTATTATATCCTACTATAAGTTCAATCTTAGAAAAGATGATTTCCCCCTTGCATCTAATTGAAAATAACATCTATACAAGGTAACATATACTTATTTTTGATAGTTTCCTTGTTCAACATTTTACAGTCAATACAAAGCTAAAGAGTACCATCTTTCTTCTTGAAAAAGACAACTAGTGCACCCCATAGTGATACACTTGGTCTGATAAACCCCTTTGATAATAATTATTGGATTTGAGAGTTCAATTCAACCAATTTAATGATTGTCATCCTGTATGGTGCCTTAGACTATGTTCTAATCTAGGTATGATATCGATAGAGAAATCAAACTCATGTTCAGAAGGCAATCCTCATAATTCCTCTAAAAATAAATAATAAAAATTATTGACTAGATAATATTCAATGGATTCTTCCCTATTTTTACCCATTTCATTTATATTTATGATATGCTTTCCATCCTTTTCCTTGAGCCTTATTGAGTTACATTACAAACATCTTCCTATGCCTCAACTCTCTCTTCTCACCTTGAATTTATGTCTGATTTCTAAAATAATATAGACAATCAACCTTATTCAAGTAGTAGTCATTCTTGGCCTTATGCTTTTTAAGCTATTTAACTCATAGGATCACATAATATTACCCTAGTGGTATTACATAAAGATCCATTACTATTGTGAATCTGGGTAATCTAATCTATAATTCAACTAAACACTTATTGACTTTGACTTTTGAATCATTATCATATTATATTGACCATGAATTTTCCATTAATCCAACTCTTATAGACAATTTATTTAGAATTTTAGTAGATATAAATAATTTTGTAACCCCTATTTCTACCAAAATGGAAACTAGATTTCAAACAAATTACCAACAATTCTATGGATGAAGCTTGGAATTCAATTTGTTGATTATTGATTACCACATGAATACATTCCTAAAAATTTACCTACTGAGGAGTAGAACCTTTGTTCTTTGACTTATCTTGGCTATATTCATGAGCATAATGGTAACCTCCAAAAATGAAGCAACCTATAGATGGTCCTTACCATTCATCTTGTTGATTTTTATTGAAATTTCCTTTGAAATGATTGCATGGTTTCTTATTTCCTGAACCATTTTTGAATATAGAATTTTTATTTTTGAATTGACTCCTGGATTCTCCACTCTTCTACTTCCAGTTATTATTTCTAAAATTTGGTTTAGAAGTTCCAAACTCTTTCTTAAACTTGTCCTTTACCTTACTAAGAAATTTCAACTTTTATTCCTATTTGACTATTCTCTCAAAGACTTGTTCCATGGTAGATGGTATATGAATGTCTACCTCTCCACCAATCTAGGTTTCTAATCCCATGATGAACTTCTTATTATTTAACCTCTCATTAGACATGTACATAGGTGCATACTTTAGATCTCTGTTGAACTATTCTTAGTACTCATTCACTAATAAGTCTCCTTGGTTTAGATTCTAAAAATCTAGAATATTTTGGTCAAAGTATAGTTGTGGAAGCCAAAATCATCTAAAAAATATCATAAAATGATCCAATGTAGTGGTGGTCAAGTTAAGACTCATTTCCAGCTTCTTATTGGCCCACCATATAGCTACTTCACCATCTATATGGTAAGTTCCACAAATTACTTTAGTGACCTCAAAGTAGTTTTAAATATTAAAATACTTCTCCATATTAGTTAACCATGCTTAAGATCTATCACCCAAAATAGTTCCATCAACCTTAGTTAGATTCACCTTTTTCATATCCCTAGCTAACTCCACAACTACATGAAATCTCACATCCTGAGGGTTTTCTTGCTCAGTGGGATGTGATTTTAGTACATACAAATGTTATTCCTCTTCATGTCCATGACCTTCCTACTCTATCACTAAAATTTAATCCCTAGTTTCATTCATGATTATGAGAATCTAATCCAACTTTGTTTCTTACTAAGTGGAAAATTAGTTAGGATCAAATGGAGGGTTATTAGCATTGGCATCTAAAGGACCCTCTCCAGATACTCTAGATTTAACCATTATCTAATATGGTAAACAAAAGGATACAATAATTTTAGTGGACTCATTAGGTCCTAGAGTTTGAGCCACAACTCTGATACCACGTGTAATATCCCTACTAGGATTGACTTAGAATACTGTGATTTTTTTAAAAATTAATTCAATGTATTTTTTCATTAGATTTCACTATGAGAGTCTAATTAATGATCTAGAAAAAGGACTCTAAGTATGTTAACTATAAAATAAGCATGTAACATCTATCTATCATTGATCACTATTATTAAATGAAACAAAACATAACTAAATATATAAAGTAATTATATATTTATAGCTATAGCTAGTAGAAACATACATCTACTATTATCAATGTTAAATAAGTGAATAGTTACATTTCATCATGGATAATTTTTCAATAATAATAAATACAATACAAGATATAAGATAAAAGGCTCCATGGAGTATGAGTTCCCAAACTCGAATATCTATGATAATATCAATCGTAGTCTCTAAATAATCACTATTATGGGGAGGAAGATCATCATATAAGTGTTTTTACACACCAACCATGGACCATTAGTACCCCACACAATCCCCCATCAAGGAATGACCCTCCCTTCATGGATGAGTACATAGTGATGGTGTGATAATCTAAAGAGACAAGCTAATAGTCATGTGTTGTATGATTTTTAAGAACATGAAGTGTACCATAAACAAATCCATTCTAACATGATATCACACAAGCATGTAAATTATAAATATAAAATGATAATGTCTAACTAAGATTACTTTGGTTAATGTTGTCAATAGTTATTGATGTCTTGGATCATTCAAACTCAAACACACCACTTGATCAGACTACCTTCATTTGACATTGGTGATGGTAATAAGATAGTAAAATCCATCTCACTACTTGATACAGGGGTATCCTAGAATGATCACAAATGATCTATAAGGTGTCTTAAAAAGTTTAAAATTTGAATTTGAGTTTAAAATGGGTTTTCCTACCAAAAAAGAATTTCAAATTTTCATAGTGTTTTAGTGGTCCTAAGTGAATATAGAACATGTGTAAATAGGAATTTTTTTTGTAAATGACCTTTTTGGTCTCTTTAAAGGGCATAATATTGGGTTTTAATACATATTTCATGCAATTTTTATATTGTGTGAGAGGAAGTTTTTAGAGGTGGAAACCTCTCATCCATTTTAAGAATGATTAGGAATTAAAATGTACATGAAGAAACTTATTGAATTAAGGACTTACATACCCATTTTCTATTTACATTGAATTAACATGATTGAGACATAGCACCTTGAGTGTGCCTTGATAATCCAAATGGTAAGATATTTATGTTGAATGAATATTTATATTGTTGTGATCATGGAATATTATCTATTTTATATAGGGAGTGCCAATTATCTTGATATAATTCTTTATTTGGAGACATCTAATCTGTTAAATAATGAATGCATTATTCAGTCTAGTTTTAAGTTAAAAACTAAGTATTTGATTCTTTTTCTTGTTGAAGTACGTGAAGGGTTAGAATGAAACATATAAGTAAGGTTCAGATTAATATTGATTATGATTTATGATTGATAAAATGATGGTAAGATCTCATCTGATTATAGTATTTGTCCATTGAAACAAATAGTCTTTAGAGCTCAAGAAATTTGTATATTGTTCTATTTACATGGTAGTTAGTTTGGATTTAAAAGACATTTGAGTAAATTTTAATGGTCATTATAGATATATATAAAACTATGGTATGTTAAAGAGTACATTGATGTTGAAATAGGAAACAAAACCCTGTATACCCTATTTGCAAAAGGTAGAATATAGTCATAAGGACTGTGTTATGTTAGATTAAATCTTGTTTTAGATTAAAATGAGATTTTAAAGGGTTTAAGGTGGTCAGAGAAGGTGGAGAGGACCTTGATGTAGGTTTTGGATCCTTTTGATGATGAAAGAATAGAGAAACCTAGTTATCCCTATTTCTTAAATGTAAATGTAGTGTTAGCTGACTAAGAAACCCTTATTGTGAATGATCTAAGGGTCAGAGTGATTTAATTAAAGAAGGAAAAAGATGAAAGAGGCACAGAAAGAGATTTTATGACATTTTTTTTAAATGGTTTTTGGTTTAATTTATAAAAAAATTTGCACTCTTAGGTCTAGACTGAGACATAAAAACCCTAGCTTAGGGATTTGGCTATAACAAGTGTTTCCACTACCCAAAAAGGCCAAAAATTGGTCATCGAGTTTTTTTTATCAATAACTAAGTGATTTATATGGTTTTAATTTTTTACCTTATATATTCTATACAATATTGACCTGAGGGTTTTGAACAGGGATAAATGACCTAATTAAGGACTAAGAGAGTGGAGGAAAAAGGGTATAGATGTGGAGTTGAGACTAGTGGTGAATGGTGAAGATAGAATAGCCAAAAAGAACATTGAAAATATTTTAAATTTTATTTCAAAGTTTTTTGATACTCCAAACCAAGGATGAGTACCCAAAACATGGCTAGTAGAAGGCTAAAGCTAGGAAGGTGCTTGTGAGGAAAAAGTGAGCAACTAGTTTGGATTAGGTTTTTGATAAAGTATATTAAAAGGAGTATTATAGTAAGATATAAGGTTTGATGTGTTTAACATTATAATTGTGTTTGATTTCCAATGCAAAGGCCATTTTGGCTTTAAATTATTGTGAGAGTGTTTTGAAGGCA